>LPNX010361095.1:709663-720059 GCA_001517045.1 Pseudotsuga menziesii | reverse complement strand
ATCTAGTTCTGCTGCTTCTCTTCTCCAAAGAACTCAGCCTCCAAGCTCTGCAACACTAAGGGAAGACCTCTAGGGAAAAGATGTAGGCAAAGAGAGTCCCGATTCCTCTAGCATAACAATGCATAAAATCCAAGTCCCCATTCATGGACCTCCCTACCTCTATTTATATGATGAAGAAGAGTTAGGGGCGAAGCCAAAGTGGTTACAACTGAAAGAGTCAGTTGTCTAACTACCCAAACTAACTCAAAAGGCGTGTTTTTATGTTTTAATGTTAAGAAATAGATGCGCGACTATGAAGGAGAGCAACCCGTGCATTATACGCGAGTTTACACAAGAGAAACCCGCGAATATATGCATGCGCGACTTGCAAAACACAAGAGTCGCGAGTGATGCGCGAGTTGCACATAAGGAGAGTCGCGCATACACAAAAAACACATTTTAAAGGTATTTTTGGGCATTTTCAGACTTTGGTGTCTTCTGGAAAGTTTTAGCTAACTGAAATACCTTTCCAACGGCATAGAAATTAGGTCAAACGGAGTTACAGAACTCAAGATATGGGTCCTCCAATATAGGTGTTTTTTCAGTGACTTTCATGAAGTGCCGACATGCGACGAAATCATGGGAAAGTGGTCACAGGCAGAGATGAAGGTAGAAATGTATTCCATAATAAGCCAAGATATAGTATTCTATGCAAACCTCAATCCATAAGTGTCCTTTTGCGCACCGACATAAGGAAAGTCGGCACTCGGACGGAGAGGTGCCATTCTGGTGTATAACAGGCATGTTATAATAAAAGCTTGCAAATATTTTGTTAAAACTAGATATTGCTTCACCCTCATGCCTCTTCAGGGAATACAATTTTGAAAGTATTTGATCCAATGGCCTTCTCCTACCCCAAAACTTTTAAAAGGTGCAAGAAAACTCTTCCCAGGTATTGATGGACTTAGGCTGCAAGTGTTTGAACCATTCTTTAGCATCTCCTTGCAAAGATTGGGAAAAAGTCCTCATGCAAACATCATCATGTTCTATATTAAAAAGGTCAGAGAAATGTTCAAAGGATTGTAAATGATTCTCAACAGTGAAGTCTTTGGATTCTCCATCAAATTTGGGGAGGTACTTGTAATGTTTCGTAGGAAAATCATGGAGGATAAGAGGCAATTGTAGTGGTTTGTACCGGCTTGGAATATTGGGAGAGACCAGGTTAGGCGCAATAGATACGCTATTAATCGAGGTTTTATGAGGTGCACAAGGGTGACCTTTAACGTCATGAGCTTCAGGAGAAAAATATTGGTCAAAATCAAATGTACAAGACGATGTAATGCTTTTGGTTCATAAAGAAGGATAAACATAAATATATTCATAGCTCTGTTCCGAACAAATTGAACCATAGAAGGCTGTTTTGATAAATTTAGGAAAGGATAGGAACAAAATTACAAGACAAGACAAGGAATCTTGGAAGAAATGTAAACTCGAGTATCTTAACCTTTCACCATGCATTTTAGGGCCTTACAAGGAGTCCATTCTCCCTGGCGGAGCCTGTCGGTTTTTTTGACAATTTGATTTCTGGGTCATACCACCAGCGGAGTCGTTGAAGTCTGAATCCTTCAAGAGTGGAGTCGCCAGGTGAAAAGTGCTCAACCTTCTTGATGTTTGATAATTGTTCACCATCAACAACCAAATCTAAAACCATGTCATTATTCCCAGGGATGATCTTCAATCTCGTCCCCAACAACGGCGTCGGTTTGTTAGCGTCAGGATTGAGACCATATGCTGGGAAAAAAAGGGTTCTCTCTTGGGAAACAGTAGAACCGCTTTAGACTGTGCCCATAGCACTACGCAGTCAGAGAGGGATCTCTTGCTTGTTTTTAGGTTTGCTTCACGTAGGATACTCGATCAAGATCGGTCAGGAGGCCAAACTCTTGAATGGGGGTGGGTGCGTTGATGTAAGGTGTAGGTGGGATGATCAGAGGAAGGAACCATTGGGCAATGGAGTCGAAGGTCCGGGTAGGGAAAATATTGCAGGGGGTAAATAATGACATAAATTTACAAATAGAGGCAAGATAGCCATCGATCTTACAATCAGGAGATATTCAGCGGATGATCAGTAGATGAGAGGGAACGGTCCATCACGTAGAGCACCAAAAAGATGAATTCTACGTAACTTTAGAAGAAAACTTAAATGAATATATGAAACAACAGACAGAGCATAGCATGTATGAATTCCAAACTGTTATACACTCATTTCAGACATGAAAGGAATTAACAAACTGGGATGAAAACAAGATGAACATTTCACGTAAAGAGATTACATATTGAAAGAAGCAACGACACTGGAATCTCTGTCTTGAAAGACAATCCTTCCTCTGCAAATTTATTCATAACACGGAAATCAGAGACTAATTACACTAGAGAGCCTCAGCCCTTGAAAGTTTCCCAACAAATCTCTATCTCCCTCTATCGGGAGTGTATTTATACTATTTCAGCACTGAGACTATTCTCCGAAACCAACCTAAAAATTGCTTCTAGTCATAATCAAACATTAACAATCTAGAGAGTGGAACTATCACCATGATTTACAAATGTGAATAAATGTTAGGGAGCTATAGCGCGTGGTAATGTGGATTGACAGTGCAAAGTTTTCTTTATCCTAGTAACGTGAAAGTGATCCCTATGTTTCCTGCTGATGGTCAGTTGCCAACTCGGACCGTTTGAGACATAAAAATCCTCCTTTGACCAGCCTTCCTCTTTCAGACTGTATTGCTCAAAGGTTGACAGGAAGACCCGCACCTCGGTGCTCGACCATTTTCCCATCCCATATTTCGTCTGGTAACACGGTTATAGGAGGGGACTAGGTAAAGGGTGGCCATGCACTTGATGATGATAAACGTCTTAAGAAGCTTATCATCCTTGTACCGCTCTTTCCTTCCCACGAGGAGGGTTTTCTTGCAGGCCGCGTATCTGGGTGCGTGATCGACCTCCTCCTCTCCTTCGATAAAGTTTCCAACCGGAGATTATAAGGGCGGTGAGGAAGGCTTCGGGACTACACTGTCCCAAACTGAGCATCCGCTCCAACAGCTCAACCACCATTGCATGATGGGATTTCGGAGGTCGTGACTGCGACTGGAAGTGTTGGAGGGACTTCTCTGGGATGTAAAAACCCACGCATAGCGCATCCAAAGGTAGGGTGGTGTGGAAGCAGGTGAACCTCTCCAGGTGTTTAACATTTGTGCCCTGGTGGTTGGCGATTTCCTGGTGTAGATAACCAGGACAATGAAGAAACGTAATTTTACGTTCTCCAACCATTAGTACCCCTTGTCGAACTAACTTCTCAAACCACACAGCCATGGCTATCTGTGAAAGAACACAATACTTGTTGTAATTCAACCTCTACCCCTCATTGTCAGTGCATTTCCATACTTCAACAATTTCAGAGGATGATACTATATAGGGCCAGCTGAAACAACCTGGAGAAGGCTATACTCTTGAATACCGATCGACGTGACAATAGCATGTGTGATGCCAGGGTGGGGATCTTCTCCTTTAGTGTTTAATTATCTATTCTAGTGTGGGTGGTATTTTAAGAGATTTCCCGTGTGGTTGTTCAACTAGTTTAAAGGATGTGGATTTGACCTTTCTTTCCTTTTCGCTCATTGCTACGGTGACAACGAGCGGATTCAGTTCGCGACGTCTCTTTGCTTTGTGTAGATGCCAAGTTTGTCACCTCAGAAACCTGAACTCCCTGCTTCCTTACTGCTTTTTCTATGTGTACCATGTGCCAAACCTGTGAGCTGGGGAAGTTAGTGTCATTGGATGCGACCTTTGCCTTAGGTTTATCACAAATTGCGTCAAGGGGAATCGACCAATCTACCGAGAGGAATATTACGCGGATGAACATCCTCTCCAATGTCATCTCCATACTGGATGTGACACTTACAACCTTGAGGCTTCCTCATCCCTCTGATTTGGGGAACCTTTCACGACCACCATCCATGTTTCCTTATTTTTGCTGCCACTTCTCTTCTCTTGATACAACGAGCAGCTCTAGACCACGGCGTGTTCTTACCCGTTGATTTGGATTGACCTTCCCATGCAACCATCGATCAGAGTGGGTCCTACCACCTCTTGTCATGACCGTTTGATTCTTTGCAGATGGTACCACTTTTCACTATTTGGAATCGCGACTTGATCCGCACAAGTTTGGCTTGTGAAATCAGTTGGGGCCATAGATCCGCTTCTGCTTTCATCCCTACCATCAGATACTTCCGCCTTTTAACCTGTTTCACGATTTGGGAAAGTTCTTTCTATCTAGCATGTTTGCTCAATGAAACCGTTTCGGGCCGTCGATCGGGCTTCGCCTTGATCTTGGCCCTTCATTGATTTCCAGTTTTAACAGACTCTGTGAATGCCAAACTTTGACCATTCTCTTGCGTATTTTTGGCCAAAACCACGCTCTATCATCGCTCTTCTTCCTTGTGCTCCCAGATCATTGGTCTACGACACCTTTCTATATCATTGTCGCGGCTGCAAGTCTTCACCTCCAGAGGAATCTACCACCGTAGATTGAGCTCTTCTTCATTATTTGATGGTCTCAGAACATGGAAAGTGTGCCTTTGATAATATGAAGGCGCTCACAAATTTTTGAATGAATAGGACCCTTTTCGAGCTCTGTCAGGCCCATAAATCGACTGTTGCAAATGGAGTGCTAACACCACCTAGGAATTTTTTTTGTTAATTATTATATTCGACTCTTTCAGGCTCTCGAGGTTCACTTTAACTTGTGAATAGTGATATCCAAAAGCTTGTGCTTCAATGGAATTGTGACTATTTGTGCTATATGGGAATTTTCCATCATCCTTTAGGAGCGCAATCTCACTCATATTTGAAATTTCCCACATTCAAAGTATGATGTTTAAAAAAAATTATAACATAAGGTGTTAAAGAAAAAATTATATATTGAACTATGTGGCCACCATTTCTTTTTTTGTGTTCAACATACTAGCTATGACCACCCATTATCCTTTAGAGTGTCTAATTACCCATTAGACTATCAATGATTACCTATAAACTTACAATAGTTTTTTTGTAATTCAAGCAAATTTTCAACCTTAAACCAACAACCATCACCAAAACTTGAACCTAAAACATCTTGGTTCATATCTAATTTTTCAAATGAAATCTCTACTCTTCTTCCTATATATATTTAAAGCATAATCAATAATATGCATTTTCAATACAATATCAATTATGCCAATTTGTTGAGGTTCATAATTAGTAGTTGTTTTCTTTGAATACCATTTTGCAAAATATGTGGAAGTTTCTTGGATGTGAAATCTCTCCAATAATCAGTTCACATAATTTTGGGCTTCTTTGTGAAATCCTCAACATTAGATCTCCCTTTCAAAAAAAAAATATCTACAGGTGTGGCAAGGAAAATCATTAAATATAAGTTACCTTGCACCAACAAACGTGTATTTACATGGTCCAAGTACAATTCACAATCCAACATAGGTGTGAGCGTCTTATCAAAAGACATTGTAGGGTTTAAGGAATCTCCTATTCTCATTTTCTCCTGTTAATTTCCCATGCCAGAAGAGGATTTCACACACCAAAAGAGGATTGCGTGTGGAGGATTGTCAATGCCAAGACGAAGTTGGATAATGCCTGAAGAGTGACTAGCTTATGCAAAAATTGTGTTGAAAAAGTGATAGCCTCAAGAACCAATGATTTTGGAATGATGATGTTGGCATGTTTAAGTCCTGTGTGTCACTAAGGGTAATGGGAGAGGTGAAAATTCTAGAGAGGATTGGAATAATCCACATCTTCCACTGGGACGACTGATTTTTTTCCCAAAACCTAAAAAAAAATTTAAGAAAAAGAATGTTGGAGTTCTAAACAGTTCTATTCTACAAAGTAATCATCTATTTTTAATTTTAAGAGTGCTCCATATAACACCAATGGCAACCTGAAATCTTTGAGAAAAATACAAATGCAGCACTGTAAATCAAGCTATAGAAAATATATTTTAAGCAAAATCTGGAGAGGGAACTAGCTCAATCCCTATGTTTAATCTAAAGGACCCTGCATCAACTATTCCCAACCTGATTGAAATAATGTGCCAAACGAGTGTGCCAAATTAGGGTTATGGATAATGCACAAATAAAAAATGAAATTACCAAATTTCTCAACATTGTGAGGCTAGTGCAGTATCCTCTGCTAGAAATTTCTCCTTTACTTGATATTGGAAGGAATGGGGGGTAACATGGTCTCCTCTACTTGATGATTGACAGATTTATGACTAGCATGGTCTCCACAGTATCCTTAGTCTCCTATGATCGAAGCTCGATGAAACGAGGGCTAGCTCGAAGCTTTGAACTATTATCTTTCCTGTCACATAATATTTTAGCGGGAAACAACCCTTCAATAATGAAGTTTTGAGGTTCTAATCCTGGTTTGTGGCCTAGATGACCCTCCTTTGACTATGATGTGACCTTCCTGATGCCCATTTGTCTGCGTTGTGACCTGTGTGACCCTTCTTGGACTGGATCATTACCTGTGTGACTCTTCTTGGACTGGTCTATTGGCTTCGAAACAAGAAATGGAATGAGCCCAGTCACAAAACATCAAATGAATTGGTAAGTTGTAAAACTCTACATATGGTAAGTCGTCAAATTCCACATATTCGTGTTTAGAGAATGGGTTAGGTGAATGACTTAGTTTAGATTTCTCTAACATAGATTTCATTTTTGTGATTTACCTTTTGTTGGTTTAATAGCCTATATTTTATTTTTATAGTTTATTTTATGTTGCATGAATACTTAGTACTTTATGTAATCCTTATTTTTCAAATAACTTAGTCCTTGTATATTTTAGGATCTTTTTAATGCATGATTTGAATTAATTGTACTTTGTCTAAAATGACATATCTAGGAGATTATATCTTTGTGGTTAAGTATATAGTGTGAAAAATATTCAAAATATCATGTCCTTCGTTAATAAATTAAAATTTACTTTTGATTTTGATGGCATTAATTTATGTAGGAACGATGAAGCAAACTTTTCATTATTTTTTATTATTATTTTATTCTTCCCATTATTTATTTTATTTTGTATTTCTTACTTTTGATTTTTGGTTTCATCGCTATTTCAACGAACTATTGTCGCTATAGCGACGAACCTTAATGTGCATCGCTATATTGACGATTAGCAAGGGTATTTTAACTTATTTGTAGGAATATTTAATGGAACTTTTGAGCCATATGTACTAGTGTGAGTAGAAGAATGAAATGAACAAAGTCAGGTATTATGCATGCAATGAGTTTGTCCATTATGCTAGCCAATGTCCTAATAAGAAGAGAGGAAAGCAAAAGAAAGAGGAACAAGTTGCAGCTACAACTAAGATAGAGAGCTACGATGCAAAGTTTGAGAAATAATTCTATCTTGTTATTGTTGTTTCGAGTTGCGACCGTATTAGACCTGTGGATGTTAGGAAGTGGATTTTTGATAGTGTGTGTTTTATTCACATGACTGGGATGCGAGACACATTCCTCACTTTAGAGACAAGTCTAGAGTAGCTTATCAACGATGGAGAGGGAACAATGTGTGCAGTCATAGGAGTGGGATGAGTATGGTTCCAACTAGAGTTTGGAGAGATTCTATATGTATTGGGAGTGATCTATGTTACATGGATGAGAAATAGAGGACTACCTATTCCAGTCTTGGAAGGTGTAGGGCATGCAGTGTTATTCAAAAAGGAACACATAGTCACTTTCCAATAGAGATTTGATCTGGTTGACCCAGTGTTGATTGGTCATCAGAGCGATGGTGAGTATGTAGTGCATGGAAAACCTAAATTTGGAGAATATAGGAGAATGACAAGATTTGATTCTGATACATAAAGAGATTGAGAAGCTCCAAGGACTGATGCGGTGCCAAGTAGTCAATCCTTAGTTCATAGGGGAGAATAATATTCTCTAGAGATTGAAGTGGTACAAGGTATTCAGTTCTTAATTCAGGGAAGTAAGCATGAGGCTGCTTCTTCCAATGATGACAAGAGGTTCAACTGGTATAACATGTCATTTATGGATAAGCGAGATGATACTTATCGATATGTGGCACTAGTACAGAGTGAAGTATTTGTCGAGGGACCAAGATCTTGATACCAAGCCTCGATCTCAGGATTCAATGGATGCCACATTCCCCTTCGACATAGATCTCAGTCCTAGAAACATAACCATTTCTTGGCATAATTCTACTTCAACTTGGGTTCACCAAAACACATACCAACAAATCCCAAGATACTAGCCTGAAAAGGTCTATCCCTTTCAACAACAACTACAAAATAAATGAGGTCTCACCCGAATAACCTATGGGGATTTCTAGAACTAGGTTTCTATAGCAAGGAAGGGAAACATTCCAACATTCTTAACATTTAACATACCAATTATCAATAGCTTCGACAAATCAAGATCTTCGACATGACATACACTTTGACAGATAATAATAATTAACTATGACATATAATCTTGATGCATGAAGTGTTCTTATCATTTGTAGATTCCTTCATTAAATACATTCCTTAATCATCTTATGTGGCAATAAGAAAAACAATACATCACACACACATTCAACACCATGATTTTTAACGTGGAAACTAAAAATGGGAGAAAACCACAAAAAACGTTCTTATTCTTATTAAGTCCTAGTAAAGAAATGCTTTATGTTTGCGCATATAACCTGTAGATTTTTGTTGTTAAACTTATTACAATGGATCTGTGAACATAGCCTATAGACCATTACATCCTCCATGTGACTCTCTCATATCAACTCTCCCTGTCATAACTTTGACGCATACAAAAATCTCTTTAGACTAGAAAAAATCTATTCTAGCCGGGTCTCATACTAAGCAAAAATCCAAGGCCAAAAATCCTAACTCATTACATATTTATAGGTTATTGATAGGCC
The DNA here is from genome assembly GCA_001517045.1 of Pseudotsuga menziesii. Taxonomy (NCBI): domain Eukaryota; kingdom Viridiplantae; phylum Streptophyta; class Pinopsida; order Pinales; family Pinaceae; genus Pseudotsuga; species Pseudotsuga menziesii. Next base: position 711,098 of record LPNX010361095.1, on the reverse strand, counting down.
TTAATCGCTCATTCACTATCCAAATTATTAATGTAAGTAGACACGAAATATTAAGTGCCTAACTAACTCCCATGGCTTGTCATTGTAAACACCATTTTCCTCTCTTCTCGGCCGTTTCGTTGGAGTTGATCCATTTGGAAAACCACTTTGTTGTATCCTCATTCATACTAAAATTGATTCTCCCAAAGTGCAGATATCAAACACATCTGAAAGGGCCTATGTGTCCCGTGTCTGCACGTCCAACACAGACACGATGACAACGCATGCCAGACACGACTTTTCAGTGTTGATGTATTTGTAACTACATAATGTATTCACTTGTATATCTTATGTATTGTACCCCGATGTTCCTATCGGGAAGTATCAGTAATGTAATTGAGTCATTTCATACCAAGATGTTCCTATCGGGAGAATCGGTAATGTAAACAAGTCATGTAAATTCATAGAGGGTAACCCTCCTTATTGATTAAGGGTTAAAGTCCCCGCAATTGTGGGGCACTAGGGTTATTAGACTATCCTAGAGATGTTGGCCCTAGTCAGTAATTGTCAAGTCAAAAATTATTATATATAGAGAGTGAGCCTCTCTATTTTTCACACACACTCACTCAACTAGGGCACATGAGTGAGAGAGGAAGTGATCACACAAGTGAGAGAGAGAATATCTGTTGGAGATCATATTTTCTGTCTTTGGGTTTTACTGCTGCCATTGGTGCTCATTCTATCTCTGAGGAAGTTGCGGGGTTTTCTCCTTAATGGTTTCCCCGAGGAAAATTCTTTGTCTCTTGTCTCTTGTGATCATTGATGTGCATGTTATTCTCTCAGATAAGATCCTAAGATCATATTGCTTAAATGATACAAATATAACATGGTATCAGAGATAACCTAAGAAGAAGACACTATGCAGCTGCAGAAGCTAGGACTTCTTACTTTTTGGGTCTCTCTCCACAACCCATCAGAAAAAGGAGTCTAGGCTAACTCTCCATTGAAGGGCGCATCTTTCTGTCGAAGCAGAATTTGATTCCGTGCATTTTCAATTTTTGCTGCAGGAAATTAGGGCTTTTCACAAAAGTGGAATTTTTGAGTGAGCCCAGCATAGGATTGTTCTCCTCCTCAAAATCAAAATTTAGAGACCAAGGTTGAGATTTTTGGTTGGGTAAAACTCTGGGAAAGTCAAACTCTAATTTGACCCCGGGCCTGAAAAACCCTTAAATACTCATTAGAGGAAATTTGAGGTCTAAAATGGGCCTCCTAAGGAAAACAATAAAATAATAGTTAAATAATCAAATAATAGTTAAAATAATAAAATAATAGTAATTAATTTTGGAGGAAGAATGAAAAAAATACTTTTTTTGTTCGTATTTTCGACATATCTTCCTGTATTTTTACTCAAATTCTGAGCGGGAGAGCTCACTGGATGCGAAATTAAATTCCGCAT
>LPNX010361095.1:555162-709533 GCA_001517045.1 Pseudotsuga menziesii | reverse complement strand
ATTTTGGAGGAAGAATGAAAAAAATACTTTTTTTGTTCGTATTTTCGACATATCTTCCTGTATTTTTACTCAAATTCTGAGCGGGAGAGCTCACTGGATGCNCCAACGAGTACCCACACTGCATACTTTTGACGGACCCCGCTACCCCAAAAACAAGAAATACCTGAAAAATGTGATGATGACATCATCATCACATTTTTTTAGGTATTTCTAGTTTTTGGGGTAGTGGATTACGTCAAAAGTATGCAGTGTGGGTACTCGTTGGATGCGGAATTAAATTTCGCATCCAATGAGCCCTCCCGCTTGAAATTTGAGTAAAAACATAGGGAAATATGTCAAAAATACGAACAAAAAAAGTAGTTTTCTTTTATGACAAATTTGTCAATTCAACCATTATGGTTGACTCATTTTATTGAAATTCTATTGGTTCTTGAATTCCAACTCACAAAATTTATTGTTGGTGCGTTTTCTTATAAAGCCCATTTTAGACCCCAAATTTCCTCTGATGAAAACTAGTAGTTTTGGTACATTCGCTATATATTGAGATTGAAGAAGGATCAGGAGACCAAATTTTCACAAGACGAAGATAAAATACTGATGTACCTTGTGTAAAAATTTCAGCCTCATATTCGCTATATTATGGGAGATATGATTCCTCCAAATCAGGGTTCCAGCCTCTTCCGAGATTCATCCCTAAACAGGACACCTAACGAGAATTGATGTATCTCGGGCTATGAAGGTCTAAATGAAATTTCTCAAAATTTTCCAGATAGGAAACAAAATGTACTTTCTATGGTGAAAGGTTCAGACCCCGAAGGTAAAACAGTGACACGCGGAAGTCCGTACAAGTTCGCTATGCTGAACAGTCCTGAATGAAGTCACCTTGGGAAAATGTTCATAAGTCCCAATTGGTAAAAGCAATTCTGCTCAAACCTATGTTGTTGGAAATAATAAACATGAGGAGACCTCAGTATGAAATTGCAGACATAGAGGAGAAGTACTTTCAGAGATACCGCAGAAACAATATCAAGAATTTATGTAGAGGAAATTGGAAAACTAGGGCTTCCTGTTCCGGGGGCTTCCCTCCACTGTTTTTAGAAAAGGAGTACATTGGACAGCTCGACTTGAAGAGGCCCATCTTTCTATCCAATTAGATATGAAAGATTCCAAGTTTTGAAAATTAGGGTTTCTTTGATAAACCCTAGATCAACCAGATCCGGAACCAGGACGGACACCTCAAATCGGTAAGATCTAATCTTTTTCTATTTACAATTGAGGTTCTCATTTCAAGATGACTAATCACATGAGCTTAATGACAATCTTGGTGAACCTTCTCTTATTATGGGTCGAGCTTCATCTTGTGTGTGCTCTTCCTAGAGTCTACTGAAAGTAATCACTTCCTTCTGGCACACATTCCTCGAATGAATGAATCCCATGATACTGGGAGGCCATTTAAGGTGGTTATCACAATTTCAGCATTCTCCACTTCTTCTTCTACCACTTCAAGATTTTGTTTGATTTGAGAGACCCTCGCAAAGTATGACTGTATGGTCTCTGCAATATGGATTTTCACATTTTTCAATTGGTTTCTCAAAGTCATCTTCCAATTTATGTTCTTCCCTTTAAATAGCTTGGTCAAGGAATCAAACATATCTTTAAGTGTCTTTAGGAAAGACACTTGTGGTATAAGGTGATCCTTGATTGAATCAACAATGATCTTCTTGGATTTGACCAAGTTCTTCTTGTGTAAGGGTTTTATCCTCATCTCCCTCTGGAACTGGAACCTCTCCACTTATGTAGGTGTCCAATTCATTTTCTTCAAGAACTAGTGAAACCATATACTTCCATGCTTGGAAGTTGTCAGCTTCACCAAGATTGTCATCAAGCTCGTGTGATTAGTCATCTTGAAATGAGAACCTCAACTGTAAATAGCAAAAGATTAGATCTTACTGATTTGAGGTGTCCGTCCTGGTTTCGGATCTGGCTGATCTAGGGTTTGTCAAAGAAACCCTAATTTTCAAAACTTGGAATCTTTCATATCTAATTGGATAGAAATATGGGCCTCTTCAAGTCGAGCTGTCCAATGTACTCCTTTTCTAAAAACAGTGGAGGGAAGCCCCCGGAACAGGAAGCCCTAGTTTTCCAATTTCCTCTGCATAAATTCTTGATATTGTTTCTGCAGTATCTCTGAAAGTACTGCTCCTCTGTGTCTGCGGTATCTCTGAAAGTATCTCTGAAATTACTACGGTATCTCTGAAAGTACTACGTTTTCCCAAGGTGACTTCGTTCAGGATTGTTCATCATAGCGAACTTGTACGTACTTCCACGTGTCACTGTTTTACCTTCGGGGTTAGAACCTTTTACCATAGAAAGTAAATTATGTTTCCTATCTGGAACATTTTGAGAAATTTCATTTGGACCTTCATAGCCCGAGATACATCAATTCTCGCCAGGTGTCCTGTTTAGGGATGAACCCTGGAAGACGCTAGAACCCTGATTTGGAGGAATCATATCTCCCAGAATATAGTGAATATGAGGTTGCAATTTTTACACAGGGTACATCAGTATTTTATATTTGTCTTGTGAAAATTTGGTCTCCTGATCCTTCTTCAATCTCAATATATAGGGAATGTACCAAAACTACCTGTTTCTAAGTATTTTAGGGTTTTTCAGGCTCGGGGTCAAATTAGAGTTTGACTTTCCTGGAGTTTTACCCAACCAAAAATATCGACCTTGGCCTCTAAATTTCGATTTTCAGGAGGAGAACAATTCTATGTTGGGCTCACTCAAAAATTCCACTTTTGTGAAAAGCCCTAATTTCCCGTAGCAAAAACTGAAAATTCCCGGAATCAAATTCTGCTTCGACAAAAAGATGCGCCCTTGAATGGAGAGTTAGCCTAGACTCCTTTTTCTGATGGGTTGTGGAGAGAGACCCAAAAATTAAGAATCCCTAACTTCTGCAGCTGCACAGTGTCTTCTTCTTAGGTTATCTCTGATACCATGTTAGATTTTTATCATTTAAGCAATATGATCTTAGGATCTTATCTGAGAGAATAACATGCACATCAATAATCACAAGAGACAAGAGACAAAGAATTTTCCTCGGGGAAACCATAAAGGAGAAAACCCTGCAGCTTCCTCAGAGATAGAATGAGCACCAATGGCAGGAGTAAAACCCGAAGACATAAAATACGATCTCCAACAACTGTTCTCTCTCTCACTTATGTGAGCACTTCCTCTCACACTCATGTGCCCTAGTTGAGTGAGTGTGTGTGAAAAATATAGAGGCTTACTCTCTATTTATACTAATTTCTGACTTGACAATTACTGACCAGGGCCAACATCTCTAGGACAGTCTGATAACCCTAGTGCCCCACAACTGTGGGGACTTTAACCCTTGATCAATAAGGAGGGTTACCCTCTATGAATTTACATAACTTGTTTGCATTACTGATTCTCCCAATAGGAACATCCGGGTATGAAATGACTCAATTACATTACTGATACTTCCTGATAGGAACATCGGGGTACAATACATAAGATATACAAGTGAATACATTCTGAAGTTACAAATACATCAAATGGTGTTTACGATGACAAGCCATGGGAGTTAGTTAGGAACTTAATCTTTCGTGTCTACTTACATTAATAATTTGGATAGTGAATGCGCGATTAAGGGCTATCAATAACCTATAAATATGTAACGGGTTAGGAGTTTTGGTCTTGGATTTTTGCTTAGTATGAGACCCGACTAGAATAGATTTTTTCTAGTCTAAAGAGATTTTTGTATGCATCAAAGTTATGAGTGGGAGAGTTAATATGAGACAGTCACATGGAGGATGTAATGATCTAGAGGCTATGTTCACAGATCCATTTTAATAAGTTTAATAAAAAAATTCTACAGGTTATATGCGCAAACATAAAGCATTTCTTTACTAGGACTTAATAAGGATAAGCACGTTTTTTGTGGTTTTCTCCCATTTTTAGTTTCCATGTTAAAAATCATGGTGTTGAATGTGTGTGTGATGTATTATTTTTCTTATTGCCACATAAGATGATTAAGGAATGTATTTAATGAAGGAATCTACAAATGATAAGAATACTTCATGCGTCAAGATTATATGTCATAGTTAATTATTATTATCTGTCAAAGTCTATGTCATGTCGAAGATCTTGATTTGTCGAAGTTATTGATAATTGGTATGTTAAATGTTAAGAATGTTGGAATGTTCCCCTTCCTTGCTATAGAAACCTAGTTCTTGAAATCCCCATAGGTCATTCGGGTGAGACCTTATTTGTTTTGTAGCTGTTGTTGAAAGGGATATACCTTTTCGGGCTAGTATCTTGGGATTTGTTGGTATGTGTTTTGGTGAACCCAAGTTGAAGTAGAATTATGCCAAGAAATAGTTCTATTTCTAGGACTGAGATCTGTGTCGAAGGGGAATGTGGCATCCTTTGAATCTTGAGATCGAGGCTTGGTTTAATCATAAAGAAAGCAAGTTTACTCAAGAAGAGAATATAGGTCTGCAACCGACGTGGGAAAAATGGTTAGGTGAGTATGTTTATTTAGACATTAATGGAATCTTATTTATTGAGTTTCCCACTCTATTTAATGAATGGTTATTGAGGTTAAACTACCAAAATACATGTTTTCAAGGGGGTGAGCCTAAATTTTGGACACCTAAGTTGATCTGATGATTGAAAAGTGTGAACAATAAGATCTCTCATGTTGTTGATTATTGAGTGGATAGTATCTTCGAGGGGTACATTACTGAATTTTTTGTTGACACTATAAAGTACTACAATGCAGTAGAAAGAGAGTTATTCAAAGGGCTATGAGGTAAGTTCTTGAAATCACTAAACCTTTGGATTAAATTTTTTCAAATAATTGCATAGCAGGACAATTCCATCAATCCTACTACTTCCCTAGGTTGGATTGGTACATTTGGAATTTTAGTAAGGGAGATAATAAATGATATTTAGACATTAGAATGAAATAAATATTTAATAATGGAGCTAATTGAATAAATACAAGAGAAAATTGAAGTGGCAATGGAGCATGGAGACACATGGAGATTACGGGGCTCAAACAAGCTAGAATTTCTATGCCACATGGCCTCCTCCTCTTGCAATTTTAAATCCATGGGATGACTAATTTTCTTGGATGATTTAGAAGGCTGATACACTTGGACTGTGGAAATTAAACCCAAAATATAGAACAATAACACTCACAAAATCGCTAATCAAACATGCAAAATTCATACCAAAGGAGACTGAAATTGGAGCATAACACTAATATGTATTGAGTAAGTGTACAATAGCCAATATTGTGAAGTAATAGAATGCTCAAATATATAATTACATGAGATGTTTGAATGCATAAGGATGCTATTCAAAATAGTCAAAAAGCAGTCTTACCAAAACTAGTCAAATCCCCCATAGGTGCATGAAGCAGTTTCCAAATCTATGAAGATGCTCATGAATTTTCTAAGTCAAGTGGGAAAGCTAAAGAGGGATGGAAAGACAACTCATACATGCTTTTAATTGGAGAAAAAGAGGGAGGATGATGTGGGAAAAAAACAAGGCAGTTACACCTAGACTACCTTTTCCTTTTTCCTTAAAACAACTATAAAGCAATGCAGCTTTTTAGAAAAAGCATATATGCACTTTAAGGAATAGGGAATAAAGTAGACTTGATAAAATTGGTTTCTAGGATGTTTCCCAAGTGCTCCATAACTCATTTTTAGCATGTGTTGACTTCTAGGACATGTGGAAGGCAACTAGCATAGAATGGAATCTAGGAATCTAGGTAATAAGACAAAAATGATTAATTAATGTCAAATGTAAGTAACTATGGGTTTATTATTCTAACACCCCCCCTTAAGCTTGACTTTATACGTAAATATCAGAAAACTATAGGGCCTAACAACAACGCTTAGTCACCCTTTACATACTGCTTGTCCATACAACCAAGGAAAGAGGCAAAAACCCAGTGGGAAAAATCCTCCCTTAAACATGGACATGAAACAAATTTTGGAAATATTGTCATCAATAATGCTTCACAACATGATCAACAATCCCCATCAGTGTTTTGATATTGCTGAAGGTATTCTCACAAAAAAATTTAGTGAAGATGTATGCTACGTGTTCTGAAGATGCACAAAAGAGTAGAACAATGGTACCATCATGCACAAGCTATTTGCTGTGGTTCATATGGATCTCAATGTGCTTGGTTCGCTGTCTCTAAAATGGATCATTGCAGATTCGAATGGTGCTCTGATTATCACAGTAGATAATAGTTGAAAACTTTTATTCAAAGCCACATTCTCCAAGTATCCCTTGCAACCATAAACATTGAGTTGCTGCATTTACAACTCCTCTATACTCTGCTTTTGTAGATGAGAGTGCTATGGTGCTCTGCTTCTTACTTGACCAGCTAATTGGCCCTTCTACAAGCATGAACACATATCCTGATGTAGACTTTCGATCTGTGTTGTCACCTTCCCAATCACTGTCAGTAAATCCAATCAAATCAAGATCATATTTTGCTTTGTAGAAGATCCCATGAGTTCTTGTTCCTTGAACAAAGTCAGGATCCTCTTAGCTGCTCTCCAGTGGATCTCATGAGGCTGATCTATGCATCTAAAAGCCACACTAACTGGATAATGTAAATCCAGACGAGTGTTTGTAAGATAAAGCAAACACCCAATCAACTGCCTATACAGTGTATTATTTACCATAGGAGAAGAACCCGCTTCTTCAAGCTTAACTCCTGAAAGGAATGGAGTCTTGGTTGGATTGCAATATTTCATGTTGAACTTGATGAGAAAATATGAAGCACACTCGGACTGATGTACTTTGATTCCATGTTCGGAAACAACAATTTCAAGACCAAAGAATTGGGTCAACAATCTCAAATCTGTAATAGAAAATGCATGGTTCATTGCATCCTTCAAGGAGGCAATCTCTTTGTTTGAACTTCCTGTAATCAGTAGGTCATCCACACACAAAACAATAATTATCAAAGAACCATGAATCAGCTTCAAATAGACATTAGGATCAGACTTGCATTGAACAAAACTCAGTGATAGCAGAAAGCCATCAATCTTGGCATACCAAGTCTTGGGGGCTTGCTTGAGCCCATACAATGATTTATTTAACCTGCACACTAAATATGGATTAGAAACAAACCCTTCAGGTTGTTGCATGTAAATCTCTTCAGTGAGATCTCCATTTAGGAAAGAACACTTCACATCCATGTGATGTACTTCCCACTGCTTCGAAGATGCAATGGCTAGAGCTAGCCTTATGCAGTCCATCTTTGCCACTGGTGCAAAGGTTTCATTGTAGTCAATACCATGTACTTGTGAGTAGCACTTGGATACCAATATTTCCTTATATTTCAAAGGTGAACCATTAGAAACAAACTTATTCTTGAAGACCCACTTACATTGAACTAGCTTCCTCCCTGTGGGGAAGATCAACTAGTTCCCAAGTGTTCTTCTTCTAGAGTGAGATGAATTCTTCTTTCATGGATGTTTGTCATCTTGGATCATGTGTTGCATATTCATATGCATGTGGATTTGATTCAACCATCAGATAGCACTTCTCAGCAAATAGAGGATCTTTCACACAAAGCGCACTCTCAAATTGAGATCTAGTCCTCCTAGTGTCATTAGGATTTCCACCTAGTTCCCCAGCTGTGTGAATGGTATTTGCTTCCAATTTTGGTCTTGTAGGACTGTTAGGATCTGCAATCAAATCATCATTATCATACATATCAGAATCAACAAACTCATTAGTATCTTCACTTACAATCAATGGTTCTGGTGATGAAGAGGACTCTCCAACTTCAACTGTTGCTAAAGGCTCTTCTTCGAACTAAACACTTCTTTCAATGAAAGAGTTGTTAGTGCTCAAGTTGATCATCTTGTACCATTTTGAATCTTCAGATTACCCAACAAATAGGCACTCTTGGCTTTGGGGTTGCAAAGCCTTCCTCTTTTAAGTTAGAATTCTATCACAAGCCTTTGAGCCAAAAATCCTGAAATGGGTCACATCTGGCTTGTGCCCACTCCAAGATTCGAAAGGAGTAATACCATCAAGCTGCTTATGAGGCACCCTATTCTGGATGTAGGATGCACATTTTATAGCCTCGGCCCAAAAATTTGGTGGCAAAGTCTTAGCCTCCATCATGCAAGTTGCCATCTGTTTCAGTGATATGTTCTTTCTCTCAGCAACACCATTTTGTTGTGGTGTGGAAGGGATCAAATGCTGCATATGAATACCTACATCTTTGCAATACTGAATGAACTCAGACTTGACATACTCACCACCATTGTCAGATATGAGGATCTTGAGTTTCCTCCCGGACTGGTTTTCAACCAAGGCTCTAAAGACTTTGAAGAGGACAACAACTTCAAACTTATGCTTTAGGAAGTAAACCCAACAATAACGGGAAAAGTCATCTATGAAGGAGAGTGCATATTTGGCTTAGCTCATGGAAATATGAGGGAATGGACCAGCAATTTCACTGTGGATCAACTCAAGAGGTGCAAAGGTTCTCTCATGACTAGTTCTCTCAAACTTGTGCTCTGGGTGTTTTCCTAGGATACAACCTTGATAGAATCCCTTAGAAAACTTGATCTTTGGTAACCCTATGACCGTATATTTTTCACTCAAATTAGAAAGATACTTGTAGTTAATATGGCCAAATATTTCATGCCAAATCTTGCTTGCTTCATTAGCATGAATCAGAAGAGCAGAGGGGCTTGAGTAGGGTAGAAAATGGGAAAACTTGTATAGCTTCAAAGTGTGATCAACAACACCTTTTTATATGACTTTACCATTCGAAATCTCAGTGATTTCAACATCACCAAGGGAGAAGATGAACTTCTTTGGAGACCCAGTATGAGTCATCTGATACAATGAAAATATATTAGAGGCAAGACCTGGAACATGCAACACATTATTGAAACTGCCATGGTCGAGATCAATCCTACCCTTCCCCCAACTGTCAGTGAGAGAGTCATCTCCCAAAACTATTGGTGTACCTTTCGACATGTCAAGAGAGGAGAATGTCTCCTTTGTTGAAACCATATGTCTAGAAGCTCCAAAATCTATGATGAATCTAGGTGAGTTTGATGTGCCAGCAACCAAGGCATGTACTCTCTCTCTATCTTATGAATTTTATCCTCCTTCCTTCTTATTTGAGCAATTAGGAAGGGAGATGTTATTCTTCTCCAGGAGTTGGGTCAACATGTCAATTTGCTTCTTTATATAAAAGATCTCAGGATGAAATCCCTTACTGCATTATGCACACTTGCTCATTTCTCCTTTATTCTTCTTCTTCTAAGAGTTCTTCTTGGAACCTTGGGGCTCCTCTTGAGACTTTGACTTGTCTCTCTCTTGCTTAGGTGGATTTTTAGCATTTTTCTTGCTTTTTGAATCCACCCTTGAATCTCCAGCAACCAAATCTTGGTCTTTGGAATCTTTGATGGTGCCCATCATCACAGACTTATCTTGCTCCTGTGTGAGGGATTCCATGAACTCTGCAAGCTTAGGCATCTTCCAGCCGTGTGCTGTCAACTTGGTTGCATGGAAGGTCGAAAAAAACAATGGATAGTTAGGACCAAGCTTAGAGAGTATGGCCAAGACTAGTTTCTCTTCCTTCTTTTCGATCCCACATTGTTTTAGCTACAAAACAAGGGCCTTACATTTGGAAAAGTAGTGTTGCAATGATTCGAAACTACTGGGACTCAATGAGATAAGTTCATTATCGATTTGATGTCCTCTCATCTCATTTGTCTTTCCAAAAATATCTTCAAGATTCTCCCACACTTCATTAGGTGATTTCAATCCATCAATGTGGAAGAGGAGGTCTCTTGAAATGCTTAGACACAAAAGACCATAGGCCTCATCCTTCCTGTTGTGCCATTTAATTTTCTCTGCAACTGCATTAGGCTATGCCTCAGTTTGTTCACCCTGTAGAGACCTTTTTCTCTTAACAATATCTCCATCTCAGGTTTTCACTCAAAGAAATTGAATTGAGTCAAGATGATCTTCTGAGATTGGTCCATAGCTCAGTAGTTGTGCCCTCCAGTCAGCAAAATGCGCTCCCAGTCAAGATGTCGAACTTGCAATAGAAATATGGAAGGATATAAATTGATCTAAAAAGGCTCTGATACCATGCGAAAATTGAACCCAAGATATAGAACAATAACACTCACAAAATTGCTAATCAAACATGCAAAATTCACACCAAGGGAGACTGAAATTGGAGCATAACACTAATATGTATTGAGTAAGTGTACAATATCCAAACTTGTGAAGTAATAGGATGATAAAATGTATTATTACATGATAGGTTCAAATTCATAAGGATGCTATTCGAAATAGTAAAAAAGAAGGCTTACCAAAACTAGTCAAATCCCCCATAGGTGCATAAAGCAGTTTCCAAATCTATGAAGATGTTCACGAATTTGCTAAGTCAAGTGGGAAATATAAAGAGGGATGGAAAGAAAACTCATACATGCTTTTAATTGAAGAAAAAGAGGGAGGATTATGTGGGAAAAAAACAAGGCAGCTACACTTATACTAGCTTTTACTTTTGCCTTAAAACAACTATAAAGCAAGGTAGCTTTTCAGAAAAATCAGATATGCACTTTAAGGAACCAGGAATAAAGAAGACTTGCTAAAATTGGTTTCCAAGATGTTTCCCAAGCGCTCCATGACTCAGTTTTAGCATGTGTTGACTTCTAGGACATGTGGAAGGCAATTAGCATAGAATGGAATCTAGGAATCTAGGTGATAAGACAAAAATGATTAATTAATGTCAAGTGTAGGTAACTATGGGTTGATTATTATAACATGGAAATATGCATCATAAGTCTAATTTGGAAGGAAATTTAACTTACATGGAAGAGGATGATTCAAATCGGAGCTTCTTGGAATCTTGGGCTAGATTTCCTAACATCTATGACATCTATGACACCAATGATGAATATGATATGACATTTATGACATATTGAAGACCTGAAGGCTGAAATATGACCATTATGACATTTCACGCCTAAATATAGCATCCAATTAGGCACTCATGTGATTTGGGGAACCTTAATGGGTCCCTACTCAAATTGGGGGAAGATGAAAGGCTAGGGAAGGGAGGAAACATGACAAATCTTGAGCACACACCCTAATTAGAATTGGATTGACTTTTTGTGGATGGATTTGTAACCTTATAATCCTAATTATTTTTATAAAATATAGGGATCAATTAAGAGAAGGGACTTTTATCATTTGATAAATTTGCATTTGTGAAGAGAGAGAGAGCTAGTGGATGACTAGTTTCTTGTCTTAGCCAATTTCGAGGGTAAAAGATTCCCATTTGGTATTTGGAGAGGCCACTCATGTATTTTATAAATATTTAATGGAGTTTATATTTTCATGTGTAATCTACAGGGAATATCGTGGTTCCTTCTAGTTCAGCACATTCTCTCAACCATTTCCAATTTTTATTGCATATTCTTGCTCATGGAGGGATTGCGCTTTGGGTGAGATATTGTACTATTTGGGAGAGATTATCCTGGTCCATTTATGATTTTAATAAGTTTAATATGATATTTTATTTATCTTCAGAAAGTCTCAGGTCGAAATACCAAATGGTTGTTTGTAAAAATGTTTATTAATGAGCAAACAATGACCATTTTCCCACTATATTGATGTATGCCATTGTAATTCTGATTATTTCGAATGAAATAGTTTCTCTATGATTTATTTATGATGAATGGACTCTAATTTATTATTATTACAAGTTTCATGCCCAGCACTTAAGCAGTTTAATTGCATTTGGAGAAGATTTGGTGCCATTTCCCCAAGGGTCGAATTAGTGATTTTGTATCTGTTTGGTAGAGGGTTATAACAGCCTATATAAACTGAATAATAATGAATATGAGACCTTAAAATTTTTACTTAAACATCCTCTACCTTTTTTCAGAAATTCGAGTGGGTTTGAGCGCATTCGAGAAGCCATTTTCAACATTTACTCGGGGGGAATTGGAACCCCAATTTGCTAATGAAAACTCCTACCTTGGCCAGAATAATAAAACAATTTGTAGAAATATTTGGAGGGTTATAAATCATTCATTAAAATAATATTAAAGTATTAATATTATCCATATACCTTCTCATAATATTTGGGATCATTTGGGTCAATTTGGAGACCTAGACATCAAAACTAGTCAAAAGTCGAAATAAGGAAAAAAGTAAAAAAATGGTCATTTTAATAAAATTATTAAAAATGGACATTACAAGTTGTATCAGAGCATGTTATTGGCACCTAATTGTCTTAAAAAGGATTCAAATAAATAATCCATCACCCTTTGAACCTAAAGTTGAAGGTGTTTTTGTTGAAGAAGTAGAAGTAGAAGAAGAAGTGGTACATTCTGCTGAAACTATGACTAATGAGAGGAAGGGACTCTTTGATGATAAGGAGGAATATATTAAACTCATAAAACTTATATTTGATGACATAACCAATAACCTTACACAAAAATTTATGAAATGATTCTAATTGATGGCTAGCCAATTGGGAAGCAAAGGACTAATAGGAGGTAGCAGTAGTTCACAATCAAAAGAAAAGAAGACAATGCGTGAGCATATTTTTTCAAGCACAGGACCCCATAATAGACCCCACGAATTTCATAGCACACCAAGGCCTACTGCACCTAATTTTATCATACCCAAATAAGATCCTAACATTCCATTGGAACTTGATAAAATGGAAAAAGAATGGAATAAATTGGATGAAGATTGTAAGAAAATCCTACCATTTGATCAATACTTTATTGTTGCAAACAAACTCAAAAAGAAGAAAGATTATAAGTCTCTATACCAAAAAAAAGAATTGAATTATGCCATTGGCAAAGCACCACTCCCAAATTTTTATGGTTCCTCCCAAAGTTCTGCTAACACTTGGGTGCAAAAATTAGATATGTATTTTCAGCTGAATCCGATGGTGGAAGAAAATGCCTTAAAAATGGCCATTTTGCACTTAGAAGGAGATGCCAATGAATGGTGCTTCCATGGCATAAAAATTTTGGGTCATGATCAGGTTAAAACATATGGATAATTTATTGATAGGGTACTAGAGATATTTGAGCAAAAAGATCCAGAATTTTCTTTCAAAGAACTATCCCAATTGAAACAAGTCGGGACCCCTATTGATTATATGATGGAATTTAAAAAATTATTAGTCAAGGTGGCTGATGTGTCTATGGGAAGGTCAGTATTTCTGTTAAATAAATGTTTATATGAACCCTTATTTTTTTTTTTCAAATCACATAATCCCACTACATTCAAAGATGCAATGAGCTTGACTAGAGATCTCTAAAATGTGCTTCCTAGCACAAGATTTCCTCCCAAGCCTAATTCCGGATTTGAAAATAAATATTACCAAAGAGATGCACCCAATAAGAAGTCTTGGAAAAGAAATTAATTTCAAAATAATAAGAAAGAAGGAATAAATAGGGATGAACTTCAAAGCAAAAAATTGTGTCACATGCTTTCAACCATGGACACCGGGGCATAAATGTATTAAGGGAAAAGCTCAATACATAGAAGTATTTTCTGATAATGATGAGCATGAAGGGGGAATGGATGAAGAAGGAAAAATTTCATATTAAGAGGAGGCATATGAGACGACAATTGAATAATAAATACAAGAATAAAACTAGCCTTCACCAAACAAAGCAAGAATAACAGTACTTTAAGCAGTGCCTCGCTATCACACTATTCAATGGAAGGGTGTGGTACTAGGACAAAGGGATTCAGTTTTGGTAGATGGAGGAGCCACACATAACTTTATTGATATAGAGATGGTGGAGAAAATGAATATACCTATTTAACCATTCGATGGATTCACAATTATCATTCTCGGTCATAAGACAATGCAGTGCAAAAAATGGGTTCCAAAGCTACAAGTCACCGTAGGTAACTATACTTTTGTTGATAGTTTTTATGTGGATGATGTTTTTGATACTAATGTGGTTTTGGGAGTGCGATGGTTGTATTCTATAGGGGAACATACAGTAAATTATCAAATTCCTGATATAAAATTTCAATATTCGAAATGTGTACAAGTGTTGTGAGAGGGAAACACACTTACCAAAATCAAGTAGTGATTTGCAATAGTGTGAGATCTATATTGAGGCATGGGGACATAGGATGGGATGATGGATGTCATATGACATATACCAAGCCAAAAATAATTTTTTTTGAACACCCAAAGGAGATATAGAAACTATTCCAACAATATGAAAAAGTTTTTAGAGATCTTCCACATGGTAGACCACCTGATAGGGGGGTTGAGAACAACATTGTTTTGGAGGAGGGTACTTCACCCATTCAAATACCACCTTATAGAAATCCCAATAAATTAATAGATGATATTGATAATTCCATCCAAGAACTCTTAGATTTGGGACTCATTAGACCAAGGTCTAGTCCAAAAATTTTGCAAGAAGCGCATGATTCCCCACTAGCTGACCATCTGGGGATATTCAAAAAATATAGGAAATTAAAAAAGATTATTTTAGAAGGGGCTGAGGGAATATGTTAAGAAATATGTGAATGAATTCAAGGTGTGTCAGCAAAACAAATCATAACTTGCATGCCTAGCTGGTTTTTTGCAACCATTTCCCATTCCGGATAAAAAATAGGACAATATCTCAATGGACGTCATCATCGGTTTTCCCAAATATTTGGGTAAGGATTGAATATATGTGGTAGTGGATAGATTGAAAACATTTGCTCATTTATTTTCTGTTACATCATCTTTTAGTGTTGCATAAGTGGCTGATACTTTTTTCAAAGAAATCTTCAGACTGCATGGGATCCCCAAGAGCATTGTAAGTGATAGAGATAATAGATTCATGGGTTCTTTTTGGCAAGAAATTTTTATATTACTGGGAACTCAATTGAATCCAAGTACAAGTTATCAGACACAAACTAATGGAAAAACAGATACAGTGAATCAATGGTTGGTGGGGTACCTAAGAAACTATGTAGGAGAGCAGCAAAAAACATGGGCAAAATGGCTACATTTGGGTGAGTTTTGCTACAACACCACTTTTCTTACGTCAATATGTATGTATCCTTTCAAATAATTATATGGTTATGATGCACTTAACTTTGTTGAGATGATATTTGGTGATTGTAGAGATCCAAAAGCTAAATATTGGGTGGAAGAGAACCAAGAAATTTAAAAGCTTTTGAGAGACAATTTGCAAGTTGCCCAAAATCATTAACAAAAACAATATGCAGATATACATATAGAATAAAGGAACTTTTAGGTTAATGATTTAGTATATTTGAAATTGCATCCATATAAATTAACATCACTAAAAAAGAATGGAGCAGAAAATCCAAAACCAAGATACTATGGCCCATACAAGGTAGTTCGGAAGATTGGGGAGGTAGCATATGAATTAGAACTTCCGAAAGGGAGTAAAATCCATAATTTATTTCATGTTTCTTGTCTCAAGAAACCTATTGGTCATCAAATTTTCACTTTATAAATACTTCCCCCTTTGTATGATGAAGTTCAGCTCACACTTGTTCTGGAAATTTTTTGAAGACAAGGGAAATGAGATTGAGAAGCGGAACTATCAAAGAATACTTAGTACAATGGAAGGATATACCAAGTGAATATGCCACTTTGGAAGAGGAGAATATTTTGCAGCATCCAAATCTGAAATTTCTTGAGGACAATCAATCTTGGGTGGGGAGGACTGTAATGTCCCCATTCAAATAATTGCATAGCAGGACGATTCCATCAATCCTACTAGTTCCCTAGGTTGGATGGATACATTTGAAATTTTAATAAGGGGTATAATAAATGATGTTTAGAAATTATAATGGAATAAATATCTAATAATGGATCCAATTAAATAAATACAAGATAAATTTGAAGTGGCAATGGAGCATGGAGACACATGGATATTATGGGTCCCACACAAGCTCTAGAATTTCTATGCCACATGGGCTCCTCCTCTTGCAATTTTGAACCCATGGGAAGCATAATGTTATTGGATGAGTTAGAATACTAATACACTAGGACATATGCATCATAGGTCAAATTTGGAAGGAAATGTAACTTACATGGAAGAGGAAGAGTCAAATGGGAGCTTCTTGGACACTCGGGCTAGATTTTCTAACATCTATGACATCTATGACACCAATGATGAAGATGCTATGAGATTTATGACATATTGCATAATTGAAGGCTGACATCTGACCATTATGACATGTCGGGACTAAATATAGCATCCAAGGAGGCACTCATGTGAGTTGGGGAAGCTCAATGGGTCCCTACTCAAATTGGAGGAAGATGAAAGGCTAGGGAAGCGAGGACACGTGGAAAATATTGAGCACACACCCTAATTCGAATTGGCTTGAGTTTGTGGATGTATTGGTAACCTTAGAACGCTCATGATTTTTATAAAATACATGGATCAACCAAGATAATGTATTTTTATCATTTGAGAAATTTGCATTTGTGAAGAGAGAAAGAGCTAGTGGATGACTAGTTTCTTGCCTTAGCCAATTTCGAGGGTGAAAGATTCCCATCCAGGTTGGTGTTTGGAGAGGACATTCAGCTCTTTCATGGCTTTAACGGAGTTTGTATTTGCAGGTGTAATCTATAGGGAATCTCGTGGTTCCTTCTAGTAAAGCACATTCTCTCAACCATTTTCAGTTTTTATTACATATTCTTGCTCATGGAGGGATTACGCTTTGGGTGAGCTATTGTACTCTTCGGGAGAGATTATCCTGGTCCATTTCTAATTGTAATAATTTTAATATGCTCGATTCTTCATCTTCAGAAAGTATTAGGTCGAAATACCAGATGGTTGTATGTAAACGTGATTATTAATGAGCAAATAATGACCATTTTCCCACTATATTGATGTATGCCATTGTAATGCTAATTATTTCGAATGAAAAAATGCATGTATGATATATTTATGATGAATGGACTGTAATTTATGAATATTCCAAGTTTCATGTCCATCACTTAAGCATTTGAAGCCATCTTACTCATTTTAATTGCATTTGGAGAAGATTTGATGCCATTTCCCCAAGGGTCAAATTAGTGATTTTGTAGCTGTTTGGGAGAGGGTTATAACAGCCTATATAAACTGAATAATGATGCATATTATACCTTAACAATTTTCCTTAAACATCCTCTACCTATTTTTATAAATTTGAGTGGGTTTGGGAGCATTTGAGAATCCATTTTCAGCATTTACCTAGGGGGAATTGGAACCCCAATTTGCTAGTGAAAAATCCTACCTTAGCCAGAATATTAAACAAGTTTGTAGAAGTATTTGGAGGGTAATAAATCATCCCTGAATATCATATTCAAGTATTAATATCATTCATATACCTTCTCATAATATTTGGGATCATTTGGGTCAATTTGGAGACATAGACATCAAAACTAGTCAAAGGTCGAAATAGAGAGAAAAGTGAAAAATTGGTCATTTTAATAAAATTCTTAAACTTGGGACATTACAAAAAGGGTTTTTCAGGATGAAATTCGACGAGTAAAGGATTAGTGCGTAGTGGGCCTAGGTTTCGGGTAGAGGAAGTTTTGGGAGAATGTATGGAATGAGATGAGATGATAAGGGGAGAAAAGAGTGAGACAGATGAAGAGTGTGGGTTTTCTATGAAGTGGGAAGATACTTCGGTCGAAAAAGAGGAGGAGAGTTGTGACAAGGATAGAGAGTCACAGTGTGATCTAAAGAAGTGAAAATGAATCAATACCATAGCTTGATAAAGAGGAGTAACAACAGCTCATTTCAGAAGAAGAACTTGTAGACCCATCTTAGACCCGAGGCTGCGACATACCTATGACCCTCTGTACATTGTTAGGAAATTACATAAGACATAGTATCTATTCACAGTTTTTCCAAGCAAGTCAAAATAGTGGTAATAGTCAAAGTAGTACTTCTCCAAGTAGTGTTCCTTTAATATCGAGTTAGTCAGTACCCCAAAGGCACCAAATGGTTGGAAATGACATGAAATTGTCAGTTTTTCATGGAAATGGATCAGAGGATCGAAAACAACATTGGAGAAATGGAAAATCCATGCTGGAGACATATATTTGACTAAAAAATATAATATTTTATTTTATAAAAAATTCCTTGTTGTCTTATTCACATTACAAATACCGCATATATATGTTTTGGCGGTGGTATGAGTATGAATTTTCAAAAATTCATTCTCTTTAATGAATAATTACATTTTACTATATGATTTTAATTTTAAGTATTCTATTTTTATTATTATTCATTTTTCTTATATTTGCTTAATTATTTATATGTAACATTGTTGGCTTCTTTTAAGATGATTTGTCCTCCAAGAAAGGTAATGACGGGTATTGTTGGATGAACTTCTCTACCTCTTAGGAAGTGTCTTCTTTTAGACAATTTTTCCACTTAATAAGGTATTCTTTGATGATACAAGAACAAAGTCTTCTTTCTCTAATGTTGATGATGGCTTCTGGGTCGAGTACAAGTTTCCCCTCTTCATCCAAAGTAGGAAGTGTCCTATGAGGATATTGATGTTGACCCAATTTTTTTAGAGTTGAAACATGAAAAACATTGTGAATTTGTCTCTTTTCTAGTAACTTCAACTCATATGCTACAATGTTAATCTTTCAGATAATTTGGTATGGCCCATAAAACTTGGGGGCCAATTTATTCTTTTCTTTTTTCCCGAGTGACAATTTCTTGTATAGATGAAGTCTTAAAAAGACCCAATTTTATACTTCAAACTCTCTTTTTATTATATGTTTATCTGCTTGTTGTTTCATATGATTTTGTGCCATAGTTAAATTATCCTTGAGTATTTGCATTACTCTCTGGTTTTCTTCAAGTTGAGTTTTTACAACTGGTACTGTTACATCACCTTCAATGATTTCCTTCTATCTGGGAGATCATAACCATACAATGCTTGAAAACGTGTCATTTTGGTAGATGTATGATAGGTGGAGTTATACCACCATTTGGCAAGATGTAACCACTGTAACCATTTATTCTACTTGTCAATGAAAAAACTACGAAGATATGATTCTAAACATTTGTTAACAACTTCTGTTTTTCCATCTGTTTGGGGGTGATATGATGAGCTCATGTTAAGAGTGATCCCAACTTGTTTGCAGAATTCCTTCCAAACATTGCTTGTAAATTTCACATCTCTGTCACTAACGATGATTTTTGGAAATCCATATAATTATAAATATTTTTACAAAACACTTCAACAATTTCTTTAGCGGAGCCAATTTTCTTAATACCCATAAAATGTGCATATTTTGTTAATTGATCCACTACCATGAATATTTTTTCCTTTCCTTTGTGTTGTCGCCTTTCACACACCTAGACGTTAAGCGCAACATAAATCTTCAAAATGTTAGGTACGTCATTATGGGAAAGTATTGAGTCAAGTATTGTCACTTTATCTTGACTCCTACATTTAGGAGAAATTCCTAATGAATCCAAGGGGGGTGGTCCCTAAGAAAGAGTTGTCTAAGGCTCTTTAATTTTTAATCGTTATTAATGGAAGTGAGTTGTTTAGGAGTTTTTTGAAGTAAATTCTGATACAAGATTGTTTGCAAAATTAAATAAATATTTAGAAGCATAACATCAACACATAAAACAAGAATACAATAATTATAGAACATATCATTTCCAATGGAGTCAAAGTGAAATAATGTTGTTGAAGTGAAATGTTTTGCAAATGTGTCTTGGTCAGTTTTATTTATTAAGAGATGAGTTGAACTACGGGAAGGAAATTATAGATATAGTGGAAGTACTTAGAATTTTTCTGGAAGAATACTAAAGTGGTTCCTCACTCAAAAATGTGGGTTGAATTGGAGTCTCTGAGAAGGTGTTCAACACTACACCAATAGGGCTGTAGCCTGACTGTATCTCAAGGTCACTAATCAGTTTTTCTCGCTTCCTTTGAAGAATTTTCCCATGATTGTCAACTATCATATGCCAGATTTTTGTAATGTTTCTAAGGGGAGTTTATTTTATTAATGAATTATTAGATTAGTGTGAAGAAAATAGAAAGTGTCGAAAACCGCTTTTGATTTCCCAACGACCAGGCCCACATAGGGAAATATCATACACGGGTTGACGAAAAAATGTTTATTCCAATTTGATACAACAAACAAGTTTGTAAAATCAAAGGATTAACCACAAATTAGAACTGCAACTTTGTGTCACTTTTTAATCATACACCAATAATCGACAAAGCCTTTAGTTGGTGGCGAGAGCATACTTCGTGGAAACGATTTGGGTAAGAAATTAAAACTTATTCTGAGATGAAATTAAGTAAAAATAACTAATCTATACAAAATTTCAACAAGATATATTTTGTATAAGTGTTGATTAGTAAAATGCAAACCATGAAAAAGAATGTGAATTCCCCAGGGGGGGTGGATTGTGGGCGTTGTGTATCCCACTTTATTTATTATTACTGAGTTTACAATATGATAAAAAAAATGAATAATGATTTTCACTTTGATCCTTGAAAGGGATCGGAAGGCTTACAATGTTGCTGGGAGAGAAAAGGAGAGAAGAAAATGGATGGAGGATGGAGTTTTGATGTCTCGGATGACACGAGACTTGAAATTTAAGCAGTATGTACTCCCCATTTTCTCAAAACCTGATAAAAAATAGTGAGTTAAATGTATTAGAATATCGTAAATTTATTAAAACAAATACATACTCTATATTACTTAAAATTCTCATAAAATTGTAGATAAGTTTGAGTGAAAATGGCACTTTGAAAGATTGAAACGGATCTGTTTCAAGATAAAATTTTAAAAGTGAATCTATATCTGATATAAATGGTTGAATAGAATCATATTTCAAATACATAATGATTTATCCAATTTTACTAAGCATCAAGTAACCGAAACCAAGAAGAAATCTTGAATTTTAGAGAGAAGAAGACTGAAATGCCTAAGCCTATGCTTGAAAGAAATGAAGGAGGGAGGGATCTGCAAAACAATTGTATTAGAAACATAAAAATGGATGTTGTAAATAGAAGTGGATCTACCCGAGCTCTGAGCCCCTTCACTCTATGACAAATATGCAAAAAACTAGGTAATTTCTCAAAAGAACAAGGTTAATCCAATCATTTCATTAATAAAAAGAAGAAGGAGAGCATACGTATAACCACAATATAACCAAATATAGTTTGCTACTCCTACAAAATTCTAATAATAAAATGAACATAAGTAACTTAACAACAACAAATACTTATTGAAATTTAATGGGATCTCAACACATCATTCGAAAGAAATAAAGCATGAAATTCCACAAATTTCACCTCAGATTTTGACCAAGTCACAAGCTTACAATGCAATCACAGACTGGCCTCAAAATCTTGCAATATTTATTATCAAAATAACAACAACATAAGTACAAAAGGAAGAGGTTTAATATATCCTCCCAAATGAGGAAGGAAGCCTCACTTTTATAGCAAAAATGGAGCTCAAACCCTAGGGGGGCGAATTTTCCAAGTGTTGGATATTTTTGAGAAGATTGGGGGTGATCTAGAGTGAACTAGAGGTGGTAGGAGACATCTCTCATAAAGTAGGTCACCCCCGCCTCTTTATGTGACACATATTCAAAAAGATGTGAACTCTATCATGGATAAATGTGCCCCTCTATGGAGAAAATCGCCCCTCATGGATTTGACTGGATCCATTCCATTGATGACTGAAAATGACCCTCTATGCTCATAAATTTCCTAGTCAAGATCGTCAACAACCCTGACACCGTAGAGACAAGTCCTAGACACGCTTCCTTTGATTTAGGAATTGGATTTTCTCCAATTTTCCCATTTATTTGACCCTCTGAGTCGTTTTGGAGAGAAAATCAAAATTAATAATTTAAAATTATCAATTTGAATCTCAAAAGTGGGTTTATGGGTTTAGTGAAGGATCTAGATCCAAAAAGGAGCATCCCCGTGATCAAATTGGCTCCCTAGGCCCAATTTTATGACCTTTTGAAATTTTACAGTTAAAATACACCTTATTGATTATTTTATTAAAAATCTAAGAAATAAAAAATCCTATGAAAGACTTAGTGCATGTCCACGAAACGTTGGGAATATGACTAGCGTGGTATAATGCATAGACCCTTGTCTTTAATGGCATTTTAAGACATAATCACCAATTTCACCATCCCGACTTTGGAGGATTTTAAGTGAAAATAAAAAATTATATGTCGCTTAAAAAAGCGTCATATAATCGACAAAGGAAAAAACACTCAAGGATGATGACCTTGATGACAAAGTCCTAAGAATGACAAGACTTCTAAAAAAATAAACCTTCATTCTATGTCATTTTTTACAATTCCCCCTAAGGGGTGTGAACATGCAAAAAAAGTGACCACAATTGGTCGTTATGAAACCACGAAATTTTCTGAGCACTGAGTAAGAACAATTGATTTGTTCTAATCCTTGGCGGCTCACTTGAAAAATACACTAAATGAAACTTAGTGGATAACACTTCGGATAAAGGTAACCCTTCAATAAAGTCCATGGAGATCTCCTCCCACTTCTAGGTTGGAATGGGAAGCGGGTGGAATATCCCTGGAGTCACGATATTTGCAATTTTGTTTCTTCGACATATGCCACACTCGACTACATAGTTTTGAATATATTTATACATCCCCTTCTAGTATAAGGATTTCCTAGTATTGTAGTAAGTTTTGAAAAAACTTACACATTCTATGGCTGGGGAATCATGAGATTCTATCAACACCTTGGTATTAAACCTAGATGTGGGGATTAAGTAGATCCTTCCTTTATACCAAAGGATGTCATTCCTCCATTCGAATATTTAGTCTTGATTGGGATCATTGATTAAGGAATAAGTGTCTGGGTCCTTGCCAAATTCTCCTCGGATTTCATCCAAGCGGTATGGAACTACGACTGAGATTGCATAAGACTGGACTCCTTCATCTTTTCAATAAAATGGAATCAACAACTACATTGTCCTTTCCTCGCTTATGTAGTATCTCCATGTCAAATGAAGCAATTTTTTATATCCATTTCTATTGTTCAATTAACAATGCTTGTTGTTGTAGGAGATATTAAAGACTATTGTGGTTTGTTATTATCAATATTTTGCTCAATAGGAGGACATTTGAGGTTATTTAAAACTTGGGAAGGTCTTAAAGGTGACGTCCAAAATTTTGTGGTCAAATGTATGGTTTTCCAATAGAATAAAGAAGAGACAATCAAAACACTATGCCTTTGTTAACACTAAAAAGTGTTTGCCTAGATCTACATGGTATAAACCATATACATACATCATATTCCCACCATATTTTCCTTACTTTTGATCTTCATAATTGTATTTCCACAAAATGTGGTCTAAAACACCATTATTCCTTCTCATAAATGAAAGGATAGTGGACATTTATTATGGTTTACCTTCACTCTCTCCCAAAAAGGGTTAAAAAACCCTTAAAAAGAGAAAAAGTAAGAAAACCACAGGAAAATACCATGGGTTATCACATTGGGTTAAAAAACCCTGGACCATACTATAAATAAATTATGAAGGGCTCTCCCAAAACACATTTTCTCGCATTTTTATCTGTGGGTACGTTGTGACACTTTTGCTCTCAAGTATTCACATACTCCCTTGCCATCATTCCCGTTTCCATACCATTCCCACGATGTACGTTGAGACATCCTTCGTACCCATCTTGGATCCACTCCCCATTTGACACTTGTTCATGGAGACAATTGGAGAACCAACCCGTGGAGCTACAAGACCACTTCCGAGGACAACTACGGTGGCCCATTATACAGGAGAAGATGTGTGTTTTTATTTATCTGCAGTAGTTTAGTTTAGCCGATATATATTGAAAAATGTTAAAAAATATTTGCTTTCCGTTAGTAGTTTATATTGTTGTTTTATTTTCCATTGAACTCTTCCTTATGATCACAATGATCTAAGGTCGGTGCTTCTGCATGTAACCAAGAAGAAATCCCCACTACAGTTTTGGTGACTCCACTCGGTCGATCCATTCAGATCTCATTTTTTGCAGGTTTCCATTGGTTTTTCCTTATTGTCTGCCATCAACCGTCATAGATTGGGCCACCTCGCGGCCGATCCGAACCCTTGCCGCGTCAGTGTCTGCTCCCCCGGCCTCTGCTGGCTCTTCTTTTTAACTTTTTCCCAGTTTGGGCTGAGTCGCCCTTATCTGGACGAAAGCCGCGACCCAGTCTCTCCTTTCCACTTAATAAGCACGACCTAGGTCATGCCTATAGCCTCGATAAGAGCGACCTGATGTAAAACCCAGAGCGCTCATGTCCCGTCTTTCGAAGCAACCCCAATTGCTTCTATGACTCAGTTCTAAGCAACCTAGTCGAGCTTAACCCTCTGTTTTGAGTGACTTGTCTATTTTTTCCTCGATCGCTCTTGTTTCAGCCTATTATGCGACCCTAGTCGCACTTGTGACTCTTTTGAGCGACCCAGTCGTGTCTTTTCCTCTATCTTGCCCTCTGTTTTTCCCTCTATTTTGCACGACCAAGATATGGCATGTTCCGCCGATGGGTGCGACCGATAGTTTTCAGTCTATTTGTTGTGCTTGTTTCAGATCCTTGTTTGTCCCAAACCCTGTCCCGACCTTTTTTTATTTCCACCGTGGATCTTTCACATCCCCTTGGTATGTTTGAGATCTCACTGATTGGTTTATGAGTTTCCATAGTTGAGCTCCGTAGTTGAAACCCCATGCTTGTTTCCTGCGTTTGATTAAAAATTCTTTTATTACTCATTTGTTTCAAGCATAATTTTATTACTGGAAGAATTTTTTTTATTTTGCAGCTTTATTGTTCATTATTGTTATATACTGCACTATTTTCATCTCAGAAATGATATAATTTGAACATATTCATCGTGGATTGCTGGGTTTGACATACAGTTGCACACAATTCACACCATTAAGTGAAACACTCGGTTCATAACCCCGAGCAGAGCCTTAAAATTAACTTAAATACAAACCAACATTGTAACCTCACTTGAGGATAAAAGCAATCTTGTAGTTAAGTTAGGACTTTAGAGATAGGCATCCAAACAACACCTATATGCCATTCACATTCTAAAACATAGTTGTTATCCAATAGGGAACCAAAACCCTCTTGTATTTGTTGACACTACCACAACTAGTTTGTCGGTAGGCTCCCTTATCACCAGGAGGAAGCCGCAAATGAAGGGGTTCCGAAATTCAGGGTGGAATACCGCACTCCATTTTGCACTGAAGGCTAAACCTTTGCAGTCCTCCTCGTATTTCCTAGATGGGGGTAGAAAGCCAAAGGGATTGAGCATTAGTAAACTGAACGAACATGTCATGAATGAGGTATCCTATTGGCTAATTTTCTAGGGCTCTTTTACCAAGAGGTCCTTCTCGGTAGTGGGATTCTCTTAGTCTGTATGGTTCTTCAATTTCATATTGTCTGACCAAGATTTCATCACCCTGCTGAGGATATTATTTGCGAGGAGCTTCCATCTTGTAGTTAGGAGCTTGCTTGCATTCATACCCCATAGGTTAGTGTGCCATTTTAATTTTATAGGTAGTGTTGCTTGTTGGCTTTCTGGCCACCATTGTTGTAGACTCGCCTTTCCGTGACCCGCTGTCGCAGTCTAGTTTTAGAGGTTGTTTTTGGCATGTGAGCCTTTTTTTTCTCTTCTTCTACACACTTGGTTTTAGTTGGGTTTTTGAGCCTGCAATTGATTCTCTCGAGTTTACATTCATTACACAACACTCCATATAGTCATCATAGCTCCACCACGCTACTCATATAGGCTTAGGGGGCATACCCCTCAGTTCGGTTCTTTGAACCGTCACCGTCGGATCCACCTTCAACGTCACTCACCACCTTCAGAGCCACACGACCTCTAAATCTAATTCAGATTCATACAAATCCTAACCTACCTTGTTCATTGCCCCATCTAGCCCCATGTCTGGGGCACATCTAGATCCCTTCTATGAAGGGATAGTTGGCAGTGGACCTGTGTTCTTTCCACCCATCATCATGGGTATCCCTTCTACTGGACCAATAGGTTCATGTTCTAGTGGGCCCATTACCACTGCACACATTGTTTCTGATACGCTACCCACTAGTGGTGGCCCCACGCCAACCACCGTGGTTCCTACCATACCACCCTTTATACATAGGGGCATTCGCCCTTCCACATCCATTCCAACTATTCCTACTATGTGAAGTCAACCTTGTCCATCCCCAATTATGCAAGGGAACTATGTTCCTGCAACTATCGGCACCATTGATGGTCCTTCCCGAACCAACCTCGGCTCTATCCTACCTTTTATGGATAGTCTCAATCGGTCAGATTTGGCACAGTTAACCAATGACCCTATTCGTCACCACCCACAATGGCCTCCTATGCCTACGAAGCTTCGCTCTGACATCCCTAAGTTTGAGGGCAAGGTGGGAGAGGACCCTCAAAATCACATCATGTCATTTCACTTGTGGTGTTCATCTAACAACATTGTGGATGACTCCGTTAGATTGAGGTTGTTACAGTGCACACTTACGGGTGTTGCAACCAAGTGGCAAATCAAGTTGCTTCATGCTACTTACCCCAACTTCTCCTTTCTTTCTTCGATGTTCCTTCATTACTTTCAGCTACCCGTCCGTTAAGACGAGGAAGTGGAGATCCTACTATCCTGTCGCCAAACCACAAATACCCATATCACAGATCATATCAATGAGTGGCGTCGTCGACTTAGCTTGTGTAAGATCTAGTTGGACGATAGGATATTCCTTAACTGGTTTCTCAAAAATTTATTCCCCCCGTAGCCAAGAACATCGCATCTAAGTGACCCCAAAAAGAGGAGGAAGCCATCCTTAAGGCCCAGTAATTCGATTTGATCTAAGCCCAGTCCGGTTACTTATATACAGTCATACCCGATGCTCCTCAAGCCAACACCTCTCACCGTGATACGTCGGTGGCATCTCACGCTCTTGATGGAGTTATCGGATCTATTACCCATCACCCTTAGTTTTACGCGGCCTCTCCCATGATGCCAACCCATCGAGGTAACACCCATAGTGTTTCCCAACCAAGTTAAGCCCCTGATTACTCACGTATGATGGCTCACTCTAGAGCTACTTCATCTTATGCTCCCCCCGGTTACGCCCCTAATTACTCACGCGTGACAACTCAGTTTGGAGCCACCCCGTCCAACGCACCTCCCACACCAAATCCTCACGTTCATGTACCGACTTGTTCAGCACACTCATGTTCTGGCCAACCGACCGGATTTGCAACCCCTCCAACTCCTCCGGTCTATTATGCACCACCTGTGCAAACCACTCTGGCTCCGACTCCGGCCTCGACTCCTCTAGTTTCTACGAGACGGGTTTATGCTCAACAAAACCTTCCTAACCAACCCGTCCCCAATAACCAACCAGGGCAAGGAAAGAACAAGAGAGGTAGAAATTGAGGCAATAGCCAACCTCAAAGAGGCGACCAACATGCCAACCCTCCAAACAATAATGGCGCCGACCCTCCTGAACAGAATCCCCAGTGTCCCAATCCACTTGGTAAAAACCCACAGTTATGGACCAATAATCTGTGTGATATTTGTAACACCTACGGTCATTACACTCATCACTGTCCTCACATGGCTCGCATCCAACAACTTCTCCAAAATGACAGTCAACGTGATCCGAATGCAGACACTTCGGCTCAACCAAACCTAACGCCACCAAGTCCTCCACCTATGGTGCTCCAAAACCCCCTACCACACCAAGGAATGGTTTCAACCCAAACCTTGGTCCCACCTACTCCCACAACTCCAGTTGTAGCCCCACCTGCTGAGGCTAGTGTCCATCACCTCGTGACGTTGTCGTCCGAAGTCAACCTCCAGACTCAATGCAACTAGTATGGCTCCACCACCGAAACCGCTTACCCATCAACAACATCTACCTCTACCAATTCCAACATGTCTCTGCACTTACTGAGACCCCCCACAGATGGGGTGGCTAGATTCCCATGACTCCCTATGTGTCGTTTCGCAAACTATTCTACTGCTGGAGCGACCCTCAACTATAGTATAGTTGATGACTTGGCTCAATATCCTACATCTATGTCCGCTTTGGAAGTGCTTAAAACTTGTCCATCACAATGTAAAGCATTGGTGTCCGTGCTAGGTGTCATATATTGCTATGACTCTAGGTTGATCACCTTTGACCTGGATCAAGGAGAACCTTGGATGTTGTCAACTGTCACCTTCCAAGTTCCAGTCACAATTAGGAATTTGGTCGTACATCAATGCATTATTGATGAAGGGGCATCCACCTACGTTATGTCAACTTTTGTTTGGAAGAAACTCGGGTCCCCTACCCTTCAACCTTCCACTACCGCTCTCCACGCCTACGATGGTTGCTCTACTCAGCCTCAAAGGATTCTCACGAACTTTCCTGTTGAGTTATCAATCAAAATGGTTTTGATTGACATTGAGGTTTTCAATGCCCAACTTGATTACAACCTCCTCCTAGGACGTACGTACATGTATGCCATGCGAGTCGTGGCCTCTACTGTCTTTTGACTCTTGATGTTTGCTTATTATGGGAAGATTGTGATTGTCGAACAGTTGACTTACTATGATCCGAAGGGGCCGGCCACACTGGAACACGTCCTTCCTATTGTCGATACTGCCATTGACAGTGCATCCATTCCATCATTATTTGTTGTTGGCCCGGGATTGTTTTCCAACACTCCTATAACGGACACCTTTTTGTCCTTACCACCCCCACCTACGCCGACTAACGTATCAAATTTGTGCACTATCACATCCGGTACCATCCCGACCACATCGCAACCCCAACCACAATCATCCGGGAATTATTGGGGTTTGTTCTCGATCCACACGATTCCCTTCATTTTTCTACCATCTAGCATCATGAGCAAGCCTATCATGGCTACTCTCAACTTACCTAATTTTACGTTGGGAATTCTTATGTGGTACCTCAATCCACCGACCCAACCCCCAATTCCCCAGGTTGTGTTGAGTCCTATCCAACCCATTGCGAGGGTGTCTCGCCCACGTCCTGGTCCATCGAAGACTACTCCTGCAGTCTCCACATCTTCCCCCACTCCTCTTAAGAAGGAAGGGATCAAGACCACCAAAGCAACGACTGAACCTCATCCGGCTCCTACTTGCGCACTGTGCGATATCCAAGGTCATGCGACACAAAACTGTCCAGATTTTCCTATCCTTCGCACCCACATGGATGCTATGGATAAGTTCGATGGTGCTCCAGTAGTCACCATCCTAGATCCTCCAACAGTTAAGAACAAGTCATTGCGAACCAACCATCTTTGTGCAGTTTGCGGCTTATATGGTCATTACTCCCACCATTTCCTAGACTTTCCTGAGTATCAGCTAGCCCTTCGCGACCTTCGGAAACACTCCGATGAGTCCAACGTTACATTCCTCGAGGAGATCTACCCTCCAGTTTATTCCTCGGACACAACCAACACCATTTACATGATCTCTAGTCCTTCCTCCTCATCGATCGTGGAATATTCGCCTGATCTATCTCGGCACCACTCTCGTGACGATGGAGAGATCTCTAAGACCACCATCGGTTTTACCCCATTCCACTTAGTCCATGGTGTGGAATCGGTTCTTCCCATTGAATGTCAGATTTTGTCACCCCACCTTGTCGACGAACTTTTACCTGATCCTTCACCATTAGAAGAACCCCTACTTATGCTCAAACTGACCAATGAGGACTGTCGTGCTGCTCTCCAAATGATTGAAGTAGCCAAAACTCGGTCGAAGTCCCATTTTGACTCCCATGTCCACCCTCACACCTTTAGTGAGGGAGACCTTGTCCTCGTCTATGATCAATACAATGATAAGTTAGGGAATGGGAAGTTTGATTCCATGTGATATGTCCCATATGTCACCCATCGATTCCCTGACAAGGGGGAATACACCCTTGCTGACTCTGATGACCACCTCTTGAAGAACCCCCACAATGGGCTCTACCTCAAGAGGTTCTATGCATGAAGTCACCCACCATGACTACACTTGTGTCATATTTTTTATTTTTTGTTTTGCATTGTTTTTACCATGAGTCGATGACCCCCTCTAGTAGTTGATCCATGTCTAGTCGCAGTGAGTCCATTGTAGCACTTTGTTGCATCATTTGCACATGAGCGAGTGGATATAAACCTCCATATTTTCCCTGCGCCACCGGTATCCCACTGGAGGGTGCGGTCCCATGTATGCACATGCACACAGTATGTCGCACGTATGATCTAGCTACCACCATGCTAGCATATCATCAGGTCTCTAGACCTGAACTGGAGTTCGAGGAGTCTCCAGGTCTCCCCGACAGTCCATGCCCACGTATGGATGGTCCTCTATGCAGATAGGATGCTTCCACCACTGTGCAAAAATCTCAACAATGAAGAGATGACCTGTACTAGATTGACTCCCTCCCTGCGATCTTGGAGCCATTTCTTGGAGTCACTTCAATTTGTGTGCCACGACATGAATCACACCATGTACGTTGAGCTAGCTCTGTACCCATATGCCTCCATTTGGTCTAGTTCTTATTTTGTGCACCACAGAGTTGCCCAGAGTCCGTTTGAGATGCCATTCACACCACTGGGTTTGGTTTTTCGCCTGCTGTCGTTTTACGAGACCGTCGTCTCGTGCTCTCACTATGAATTTTTGGGCCATTTCCTAGAAGTCACCTCAATTTGTGTGCCATCACGTGAATCTCCCATTGTATGTATTGTCATGTTCACGAGCCCTCCGCTCCATCCATACTGCACAGTTGGCCATATTTTATCGCCACCCATCGTCTCGCAAGGGGGACCCATCAGTGTTCTGCATTTATTCCTCTCAGCCATGTTCACAACATAACCTCTTTCCATATATTGAACACTTCCCCCTTGCTTGATTGACCATTGCGGAGTTTCTGTTAAGCTCTTTTCTGACTCCTAAAGGAATGAAAAGATTGTCAATCATGCTTGCCTGCTTTCACGCTCGTTAAAGTATTTGAAATGGCATCTATGTGGCATCTTTTATTTCCTTTTTCGGACCGCCTAGGCTATAAGAAAAGGATCACCCTAGCACCTTCCAGCTAGGAAGGTTTCCCTTTGTATCATTTTATGCTTTCTCAGACATTGGGACCGTACTTTACGAAAAAGCTCATTATGGGTTGTCTTTAAGCTCTTTTCCAACCCTCTCATCAAGAAAAGATTGTCAAGCAAACTTTGTTTCATTCATGCTCGCAAAAGTATTTGAATGATCATACAGTCAGTACAGGTTTAACCTCTTCCAGCTTGGTTGGACTACCAACGGTAAAGAATTATTCCTTCCCCAAAGGTTGGGAGAGTTCTCCTTTGTATACTTTTATCTTTTTTTGGGCTTAGGACACTATCAACGAAAAAGAGACCACACTGGAGTATTCTTCCTGTTTTCATACTCTCTAAAAATGAAAACACCATCGAGCATTTACTTTCTCAGGCTCGCTAAAAATCCACGAGATCCTGCCATAACAATGTCTTTAGGCGCCACTACATATGATATTATAGTATGGCAGCTTCCCCACATTGGGTCGCCTTTGTTCAGAGTATTTTGCGATGAGTCTTCCTTGGATCCCCTGGATATCACTAGTCCAGTTACTTCCCTCAGTGTTTCCCATTTGCAGTTATCTTCTCGGTATTACAGCTATGATCCCTCTCCCATGATTCAGTTTCATTTGCTGCCATGTCATCCATGCCGTCATACTCTGAACAAAGGAAGTTTGAGTTCTCCATACTCCCCTGCCCCTATTTCCCCATTTAGTGTGTCAGTCCCCAGATTGTTCCACATCTTTGGCTATCCCCCCCGTGCTTCTAGTCAATGACACATCATTTCCTTGATTAGTTGCAAGTCTCCCTCTGTCGACGTCAGCACATCTATTCCAGAGGATAGACCCAGAGGTCCTTGTATCCTGGTTTCATCCACCTCATTGATGAGTTCCTTGGACCACTTGAGAGGAGTCATTAATTCCTCTCGGGATGGTTGTGTCTCATGTGCTCGCCTTCAACTACATCATCGCACCGTTGAGATTCGTACAGGGTATTGTTCCGTTCATTACTTGGTCGAAGACCCCAGTTTTCACCTGACTCTAGAACATCGACGAGTCTACTATGGGACCCACATAGTTTCTTGTTCCTTGTGATTTCTGGGTTGCATTGGTGATAGTGTTCAGAATCCCCAATGTTGTGCTTCTGTGTATCTCTAGTACTTGATGTTGCACATTATACCAGAGAGATTCTGACTTTCAGTCCTTGAGTACATATATGTGTACACCTCCAGATTTAGCAGAGCATCAGTTGTGATGATATTGCATTCCATGAGAATTCCATTGTTCCTATGTATAAGTTCTTCGGATCAACATTGTTTTCAACCTCCCATTGAGGCCACCATTATGTATCATCATTTGTATATGTGAAAGGAAATTTGAAATGGGGAATTGGGTATTTTTGAAGTTACAACCATACAAACAAATGTTTCTCAAGCAACAAAAAAAGACAATAAATTAGAACCCAAGTACCATGGTCCCTATAAGGTGTTGCATAGTATTAGAACTATGGCTTACAAATTGGAGTTGCTTCCACCTTCACATGTACATCCAATCTTCCATGTTTCTTGCCTCAAAAACGTAATTAGCAAAAATATCTCAGTTCAGATTATTTTACCAGAGATTGATGAAGAAGGGAAAATCATACTAGAACCTAAAAACAATGATCAAGCAATTGTGAAATTGAGCAATTACTGAGAAAATCGTGAAGTGGAAGAACTTGCTAATAAAAGAGGTGTTATGAGAAAATGAATTCTTCATGCAAAGACATCCACAATTAATCAAGTATTGAGAACAACAATTGTTTGAAGAGGAGGGGCATGTTAAGTCTTAAATATTATGACATTACATTTTTACTATTCTTCTAGTATTGGGTTAATTGGTCCATTAAGATCTTAATTGTGATTGTACCATTTGTCTCCTATATATACGAAGGAGACCTAGTTTTAGAGATCATCTTATCCTGTGCATTTGATATATTGTAAAAGTGTTGATTTTTCTGAGCATCATCGAGAGCCATTCTCTTCGAAGAATGGGGACACATGGTCCGGGACCACAGTGTAGACTCAACCTAGTGTTGAGTGACCATTATGTTGAATGGTAGATATATGATCCTTGACCATAATATAGACCTAGCTCTGCCCTGGGTAGACTCAACCCAATGTTGAGTGACCATTATGTTGAATGGTAGACATCTGGTCCGGGACCACGATGTGGACCAGTCTAGTACTGGTAGACTTAGCCTAGTTCTGAGTAGCCATTCTCTTGGAGAATGGAGGCGCTTGGTCTCTTACCAAGTATTTGACCTAGGGTAAAATTAAGCAGCCCATGGCTAAAGCACCTAGTCTGTTACCAGGAAGGCACTGTAAGCCCTACACTTGGTCTAGGCATGTGTGACACTCTGACCCTTGATCTATGGGCTCTGTGTACTACTCCAAGGCTTAGCTACCCTTGGATAAGTTACCCTAATACCTAATCTTTGTGTCACACAAAGTGTGAGATAAAAACATTAGTAACTCTCTTGGTTTATTAGTAACAAAGTGTGAAATAAAAACATTAGTAACTCTTTACCAAGTATTTGACCTAGGGTAAAATTATGCAGCCCATGGCTAAAGCACCTGGTCTGTTACTAGGAAGGCACTGTAAGCCCTAGACTTGGTCTAGGAATGTGTGACACTCTGACCCTTGATCTATGGGATTTGTGTACTACTCCAAGGCTTAGCTACCCTTGGTTAAGTTACCCTAATACCTAATCTTTGTGTCACACAAAGTGTGAGATAAAAACATTAGTAACTCTCTTGGTTTATGATGATGTACTTTGAATGGAATCAAAAGACCACAGGTAATGACCACAAGGGCACTTGGAAAAACGCTAAAGTCAAAAGTAAAAAATACATAAGGACTTTTGACGACAAGAAAAAGGACCACAGGTGAAAAGTCAAAGTTACATAAGGACTTTTGGTAAAAGTCAAAATTACATAAATGACCTTTTAGATTACTAAAAGGTAAAAGTGAAATTATGAAAGAATAAAATATTATTATTTTGTTCTTCCTAATTTGAAAAAATCTTGTGTTCATGTGTTCATGTGTTCATGTGGTTGATGTTGTTTTACTGCACTTGTCATTTGTTATCAATTAGTTTACAAATTTTTAAGTATTCATGCTAATGCTAAAATTCAATATGGTATCAAAGCTTAGCATGTGAAAACACGGTAAAGGGACATTGCTGCTATTTTTCTAGACCTTGGGATAAGGTTTGCAGACTTAACATTTGACTAAGTTGCATGGATGGATGTCAATAGTTTTGGACCAAAAGAGAAGCTCTCTAGTTCAACCAACTACAACTCCTGGAAGGTCAAGTTAACAACCATTCTAGAAGAGTGAATTGGATGACATTGTTTTTAATGGCATTGAAGAGCCAACATCAAATGCTGGAAGGATTGCTTACAAAAGGAAGCAAGGAAAGTCTAGAAGGATCATTTATGATTTTGTCAAAGAGACAGTGATGCCCAACATCACAACCTTGAATATTGCTAAAGAATGCAATGATGCTTTGACAAGCCTGTATGAGAACAAGGCACCCAGTCAGATGAGAGTCATGAAGAAGAGGCTACGAACTTTGAAGCTAACAATGATGAAAGTGTTGGTTCCTTCTTCACCAAGATTACATAAGTAAGAGATCAACTCATTGCTATTGGTATACTGTTGATGATGATAATATTGTGCAAACAGTGCTTGATGGTCTCTCAAGCTCTTGAGAAACCTTCATGGCATCCGTCAGTGGACGAGAGAATCAGCCAACCTTTGAAAGACTTTGGCATGATTGCAAAGAAGAAGAAGGAAAAACCTCCGGCAAGGTAATCAAGGAAAACAACCCTACACTTGCAGCAAAGACAAAGAATATTAAGAAGTCTTTTCCTCAGCAAAAGAAGGGAAAGAAACCTCAAGTTAAGTTTTCTGACATGTCAAAAGTGGAATGTTATAATTACCACAAGTTTGGACATTTTGCTAGAGACTACAGGCAGAACAAAAAGAAACCTAAGTGAAGGTTTCAAGCATCTATTGCAGAAGCAAAGAAAGAAGAAGATGAAGAACCAAAGAAGAAGAAGAAAACCAAGGCTAAAAAAACTGAAGAACCTAAAAGAGAGTACTACTTGATTTTTGCTCTAACTGGTTCTTTCTTAGATTGTTCCACTTCTTAGTTGGTGGACAGTGGTTCCTCCAAGCACATGACAGGTAACCGTGGAGCTCTCATCAGTTACAGAAAGAAGAAGTTCACCACTCAGGTAGAACTTGGAGATGACTCCACCTACAAGATTGAAGGAGTTGGCTCAACTTCACTTCAACTTTATTCATGTACGGTTTTTCATATTGATGATATTCTTTATGTTCCTCGTTTAAAGAAGAATCTTTTATCTATTGATGGTTTAGAAGACAAGGGTTATAGATTCCTCTTCATGGACAATAAAGTATTTTTATGGGCAAAAGACATAGATCTAAACTCAGCAGTACAGATTGGGGTTCGAGAGGGAGGCCTCTACAAGGCTTCCAAAGATTCCTTGCATGCCTTGGTACATCACACAATTGATCCATTTGAACTTTGGCATAGAAGGTTTGGACACCTTCACTACACAGCTCTCCCATGATTGCAGAAGATGGTCACAGGTATGCCAGAAGTTTCTCCAAGAGATGAAGAAATTTGCAAAGGTTGTGCTCTAGGTAAGAACACTAAGAAATCATTTCCCATAAGCAAAAGTAGATCTAAAGGCATTTTGGATTTGATTCATTCTGACATTTGTGGGCCTATGTCTTCACCCTCCTTGAGTGGGTATTTATATTATGTCTTGTTTATTGATGATGACTCTCAGAAGTCATGGATTTACTTCCTCAAGGCCAAGAGTGAAACCTTTGACAAGTTCAAAGAGTTCAAGGTACTGATTGAAAATCAGACTGGCAGACACATCTGTATCTTGAGATCAGATAACGAAGGTGAGTATGAATCTAATGAGTTTGATGATTTTTGCCGAGAAGCAGGAATCAAGAAAGAGCTGACAGTACCTTACAACCCTCAACAGAATGGGGTTGCAGAAACGAAGAATAGAACGATCTATGAGGATGTTAAAGCCATGATCATTAATCTAGATCTTCCTTTGTCCTGGTGCGCTGAAGCTACAAGAACTGCTGTGTACATCCAGAACAGAAGGCCACATGCTATCTTGGGGAAGAAGACTCCAGAATAAGTCTTCACCAAGAAGAAACCTGCAGATGACTACATGAGGATATTTGGTACTCCTGTGTTCCTCCTTCCAAAAGGAGACCTGCTTGGTACTGAGAGACAATATAAGAAGGAGAGAAGCATAAAAATCCTCCTGGGACTTTCAGATAAAGAATAAGACCATGAAAGTACTCTGGTCTTATGAGCCATCTTATTAATTCATAACCTTCACCATACGAAGAAGTAGCAAGCAAACATGTATGGATTGATGCCATGGTTGAAGAGTACATTTCAATCATGAAGAATAATGTTTGGGAAGTTGTTCCCACACCTACAGGAAAGTCAGTAGTGACTTCCAGATGGATTTATAAGATCAAACATGTTGCTGATGGCATTGTGGAGAAGTATAAATCCAGATTCGTAGCTCGTGGCTTCACTAAGAAAGAAGGAATTGACTATGATGATACATTCGCTCCTGTTTCTAGGTACACTACCATCAGAACCATCGTTTCACTTGCTACCGTTTTTGGATGGAAGTTAGATCAGATGGATGAAAAGACAGCCTTTCTCAATGGTAAGATTGAGGAAGAAGTTTATATTGAACAACCTGAAGGCTTTGTGACTCATGGGAAGAAAATCCATGTATGAAAATTGAAGAAAGCTTTGTATGGACTGAAACAGGCTCCAAGACTTTGTTATGTCAGGATGGATGGATTTCTCCATAACTTGGGGTTTTCCAAAAGTACGGCTAATTCTAACTTGTACTTTAAAGTTGTTCATAATCATGTATTGATACTTGTACTATATGTAGATGACTTGTTTCTTACAGGCGATGAACAGTTGATAGATCAGTGTTAGAGGGAGCTTACCTTTGAATTTGAGATGAAAGATCTCGGATTAAGGCATTACTTCCTTAGCTTAGAAGTCTGGCAAAAGCCGAGTGAGATCTTCCTTACAAAAGGAAAGTATGCAGTAGATATCTTGCAGAGATTTGGGATGCAGGACTACAAGTCCATGAGTGTACCAATGACTACCAACTTGACAAAGTTGCGGGACTCAGCCACCAGTTCACAGAGTGTGGACTCTGCATTGTACAAACAACTTATTGGATCCTTGATGTATCTCATACATACGAGACCGGACATCTCTTACACAGTGAATACACTGAGTCAATTCATGTCAGATCCAAAGCACATACACTTGTTAGCTGCCAAACATGTACTCAAATATGTGCGAGGTACTATCACTTATGGGCTCAGGTATACTTCTAGCAGTGGAGTATTATTATCTAGATATTCAGATTCAGATTGGGTTGGTAGTGCAGTACTTGACCGAAAAAGTACCTTTGGTTATTGCTTCAGTATGGGATTGGCAATGATCCCTTGGTCCAGCAGGAAGCAGGGTTCCATAGCTCAGAGTACAACTGAGGCAGCGTATATTGCTGCATGTGATGCCTGCAAGGAAGTAGTTTGGCTTAGAAAACTGATATCTGATCTATTTGGGGGAAAGTTTGACTCAACGATCATCCATTGCGATAATCAGAGTTGCATAAATATTTCGGAGAACCCGGTGCTTCATGATAGATCGAAGCACATTGAAATGAGGTATCATTTCATCAGAGACCTAGTGCAGAGAGGTGCTCTAAAGTTGTCGTACATTCGTACAGATGAACAGATTGCAGATATCTTGACCAAGCCTCTGTCAGCATCAAAGTTCGTGTACTTTCGTGAGAAGCTTGGTATGGCAGAGAATTCCTTTCTCGCTGACAGGGAGTGTTGATTTTTTTGAGCAGCATCGAGAGCCATTCTCTTCGGAGAATGGGGACACCTAGTTCAGGACCACGGTGTAGACTCAACCGAGTGTTGAGTGACCATTCTGTTGAATGGTAGATATCTGGTCATTAACCATGATATAGACCCAACTCTACCCTGAGTAGACTCAACCCAGCATTGACCGACCATTCTGTTGAATGGTAAACATCTGGTCCGAGACCACGATGTGGACCAGTATAGTACTGGTAGACTCAACCTAGTTCTGAGTAGCCATTCTTTTGGAGAATGGAGGCGCTTGGTCTATTACCAAGTATTTGACCTAGTGTCAAATTATGCAGCCCATGGCTGAGGCACCTGGTATGTTACCGGAAAGGCACTGTAAGCCCTAGACTTGGTTTAGGCATGTGTGACACTTTGACCCTTGATCTATGGGCTTTGTGTACTTCTCCAAGGCTTCGCTACCCTTGGTTAAGTTACCCTAGTACCTAATCTTGGTGTCACACAGAGTGTGAGATAAAAACATTAGTAACTCTCTTGGTTTATGATGATGTACTTTGAATGGAATCAAAAGACCACAGGTGATGACCACAAGGGCACTTGGAAAAAGGCTAAAGTCAAAAGTCAAAAATACATAAGGACTTTTGACGACAAGAAAAGGGACCACAGGTGAAAAGTCAAAGTTACATAAGGACTTTTGGTAAAAGTCAAAATTACATAAAGGACCTTTTAGATTACTAAAAGGTAAAAGTGAAATTATGAAAGAATAAAATATTATTATTTTGTTCTTCCTAATTTTGGTCCACTTACAGGTGACTGAAGGTTATAAAAGGAGATCAAGTCATTTCATTATTACACACTCTTTTTCTCTCATAGATATAGTTGCTCTTACTGAAGAATTCGTTGAAGGTTGTCTTTATGGTTTTGCCCTAGCTAGGGCATCCATCTGTTTTATGTTTTACCCTCAGCTAGGGTTTGTCTCCTTCATCCACCATCAGCACAGATCAGTCACGGGCAGCTGGTTTTCATCTCAGGGCATCCTCCTTCTACTTTGGCAGCCTAACTCTTCCACCGGTAGCCACCTTTTCTTTTTCAGGCAGCCCTGCTAGCCCTGCAACAGTGCCTGGGAGCACATTTGGGCACCCACAATGAGGCTCGGGAGCTACCACAGAGCTTCGGGAAACTAGCTGCAGCCACGGGCTGCTCATTGCAGACTCGAGTTTCTTGCTACAGGCCTCGGTCTGCTAAATAGCAGACCCGAAGGGCTTCTAGGCAAGCCTTAAGGCCTCGGCCGACAAGGGTCTACCCACCACTCCAGTAGCAACTGAAGGGTTCAGTCGTGGTCACGGGCTACCTGTAACAGACTTCGGACAGTCTGTTAAAACCCCAGGCAAACTAGATCTGCCATTCGGGCAGGTGAAGGAGACAAACAGGAATTCCAAGCAGAGAAGAAAAAAAGTCGGGCATGACAGAGGAAAATCTGGGCAGGGAAGAAGGATTTCCGGGTAGGCCCTAATTTTTTCAGGCTGATCTGATAAATGTTCGGGTAGACTGTTTTTGAGAAGTCTTGATCATTTCCAGGCAGATCTTGAAATTTGGTTAACTAGGGTTTAAAACCCTTAGTTTGTTTTTGCTAAGAAAATTTTATTTGACCAATTGTAAACTGTGGTTTGACCCTCATTAGGGTTTGAGGAACTTTTTGAAGAATTTTCTAAGTCATCTCATTTACGAGATGGGCTACTAATGCTTTTTGGGGGTTTTGTCCTTTGAAGGTTTCCCCACTGAAAAACCGCGTGTTCGTGTGTTCATGTAATTGATGTTGTTTTACTGCACTTGTCATTTGTTATCAATTA
The DNA here is from genome assembly GCA_001517045.1 of Pseudotsuga menziesii. Lineage (NCBI taxonomy): Eukaryota > Viridiplantae > Streptophyta > Pinopsida > Pinales > Pinaceae > Pseudotsuga > Pseudotsuga menziesii. Next base: position 669,493 of record LPNX010361095.1, on the reverse strand, counting down.
ATCTGCAAATTTTTAAGTATTCATGCTAATGCTAAAATTCAACAAAAAGAAGGTTGCCCCTTGAAAATATTTTTTATTCATCTCTTTATTTCATTGTCAAGGTGTTGGGCTACTCTTTTTTCTATTTTCATGCTATTTTAGGAGTTTGGTCCATAACAAACATTGCCTCTAGACATCATTGTAACCAAGGTCCAAAACCATTGGAAACCTCTCAAATTTCATGTGGGTCCATAGTAAACCTTGTCATCTGACCAAAGGAACTTGTCCTTAGAATTCTCAAAACCCTCTAAATTACAGATGAGCTCATGATCATACTCAATTCTCTCACAAATACCTTTATCACTTTCGATAAACCTCAAACATCCAATGCATTGAATTTATAGCAACTTCAAAATGTATGACTGGTTGTAGAGAACAATCAAATATATTGAATGGGCTTTCCATACATAACATGGACAAAAAAATCAGCAATATCTATAGGCTAAGCCCACCAAATATTATTTACTTACAAGGGAGATACAATACAATCTTATAAGAATCATCACTAAATAAAAGTATTTATTCTTGTTTCTGCAACATTTTTATTTCACTACATCAAACTAAACTATGCTGGAAAACAAGAATCAAAACATGGTTAAAATTGCTCAACCAAAATTTAGAAAACTTGTTGAAAGATAGAAAGCCTACACTATATACTAAACTAGCATAGATTCATTTTAAAAATGATCTACCAAGCGTCGAAACGGATCAAACCTCAAATCTCTCTAACTATAAACCCTTTTGAGTGAAAATTTTGAAGAAATGTGAATGAAATATTTTTTTTTTAATTTGTAGTCTTATATATGTGGTTCTAAAAAATATTTAAATCTAAATTGAGCGGAAATGTTATTTTATAATTTTTATAACATTTTTTATAAAGGACACATGTCAGCTCTAAGATGATCATGAAAGGACTTACACATCTCCCCTTACTAGACTGTAAAATGCTTCTCCTATGCAATCATACAAGGTTATCCATATATCCCTTAGTCTCAGGGAAAGTGTTTGTAAAGTGTGTGCAGAGAAGGCAGAAAGGGCTTACACACCCTAACCCCTTGTAAGCCCACAAAACGCTAAGATTGGTCCAAGGATATGAGAATCAAAGTTTTAAATATTATATCATGTAAATTGCGCAACTGACCCTAGTTTGAGTCGTGCAAATGAGGACTTCAAATTTAATTATGTGCCTGTTAAAAAGCGTGCAAAAATATGATTAAAAAAATGCATGGATCAAAGCCCTGTTATCTATCCAAAATTCACATAATTTATTAATTAGTCTTCACATGAAACAAATGAAGCAGGCATTGTAGAGTGCAGTGAGAATAAAATCAGCGAACAACATAGAAACAAATAATTTACAACATACTTCATTGATATGAGCAGATAACTTTGTTTTTGCAAACATGGTGTTTTTTTTTCTGACAAAACAAGTACACTTTTAGGCAACCTGGATATTTTGAAGTAACATAGCATGTTGTCTGTATAAATGCAAGAGATCAGAGCAAAACAGAAGGTGTTGTGTTAATGATTAGAGTAGATTCAAGTTATCTCTAATCTTAATCCTCAAGTACAAAGAGATAAAATCCTTTAAGATGTAAATGTTTTGATTATTTAAAATGAATTATTCAAAACTTAAATATAAATATAAATATATAAAATATAATTTTAATTATTATCAAATATTATAATAATATTTCTTTATACATAAATGTCACTTTTACAATATTTTTATTTATATCTAAATATAGTATCTCTATAATATTATTATATATTATAAATATTATATTTTTTTAAAGCCTATGACATAAATGATAAATGTTACCCACCTCACAAGATGACATAAATATTACCTACCTCACAAGATCTTTATCTTAGTGAGCTCTGTAGCCCTAACATCTTTGGAGCAACAAATAAATATTTGTTATTTGTCTCTCTAATGCTGATATAAGAAATTTAATTCTGCATTTAAAAGCAATGTAGTGCAGTAACGAATGTAAGTTGTACCTGGATTCGAAAGAATGTACCAATAATGGTGAATTTGTCTTGCATAAATGTTAATAGGCAACTGTATGATTTTGACGTTACAGGCATCCTTATAGATAGAATCAATAACCAGAGGAAGCAGCAGAGCCTTCATTATCTCTAACAGATAGGACTCTTCTTGTGCCAAAATCCTTAGAACTGTTATAACCTTAAGCCCTCATCTACATCAGTTCAACTGAAGAAAATAATTTTCGAAACAAAAATAGACACATGAAAAATCATGTTGATACTGTGGATGAAATCCTACAACTTTCCTGAATCCTTTTGATCTGAGACACACTAACTGTCATTGATAAACTTTCCATCTTTCCCACCATTGTAAATATCCCAAAGAACAGAGGATTCGGCATAAGAATCAATATATTTCTCCACGAAACGCTTTTCTGTCAAATAATTAATACTTGGGAAATGCATCCCTCTGTTCAATACTTTCATGGACTTCAATGCCTTTAGTACTCTAAACCGAGGTATAATCCTCGACTCCAAGCTGTATCCAAGCAGAGATGGATACTTAAGAAAATCATCCAATGAAAGCCCCACAGAATTGACAAAAAAACCCAGATTACGCTTCAACTTTTCCTCTGAAATCCCCAGAATCCATGGCTGCCGCCTCGTCATATCCGAAATTTGTTTTTCAGAAAAACCTAAACTACTTAAACACTGCAGTCTCTGTTCTATTTTTTCTTTCCCTACCCCCAAAATAGCACGCATAGCGGTTGCAAACATCTTCGATCCCTTCTTGATCCCTAAATCCTCCGCCTGTTTAAATGCCTCAATAACATTTTCGTCTGAAGTCATAAGCAAACGGGGTTGCCTAGCCACTAATTCCGATAACGCTCCACCCTCAACACCCAATCTTTGCAAAAGTGAAATTGCAGATTTGAGTTTATCCTCTGTGTCATTAAATATCCGCGCATTATTGATAACTAGTTTGCGGATATCTTCTTCCTTCATAAAAGTCCTAAAGAAGCCGAGCTTAGACTTTATGTTTATTTCGGATTTATAAAAGAAAAACCTGGGGTTGCAAAGGACCACCTTTCGAATCTGGGCAGGGGTGGTCAAACCACAGCCATTTAACAATTCCAGAACTTCTTCCAAATTGCGGCTTGAATTGTTGAGCAAGCTAGAGCGATGCCTAAATGCTTTTGTGATATCTTCGTCTGTCAAACCGCATTTGTTGATGAGAAATTCTGTGGCAACACTTCTGTCTGGTGGAGATGTGGATAGGGCTGCTATTTGGGTGAAGAATCTGGCGAATTTTATGTGGGGTTTTGCATTAAAGGAAACAGGTGGAAGCAGCAAAATTGGCATCGATTGGCGATGGGTTAATAAGGGGGTTTCCTTCATTATCCGTTGTTTCCATATGAACTGAATATCAATGGACATCATCTCTACAAATCCAGAAGACTGGTATGCGCGAAAGAGAATTTACTGTGTACCTGGAGGTAGACCCGACTCCCGAGCACTCGATCCCTGGACAGCAGATGGTTGGACGTCGAGAATTTGGGCAAATTAGGATAACATGGAGGGGATTTATTGGTCTCAGCTTATATAGACATTCTTCGGGTTTATTGGTCTCAGCTTATATAGACAAGAGGGAGAACGAGAGTTAGTATGCCACGGCGTTTAACACATCTGACAAATCAAATTCAAATCCAATTGGTTTAAGTGGAATTTAATAGGATAAGTTATGTTTTTATAATAATCTAATATTTTGAGTAAATGTGTCTCTCGCTAAGCTTTAATATAAGAGGATGTAAATAGTGTATATGTTTCAACATAATAGGATGTCATTGGGGTGTCAAGAAAAGAAGCGGTATGTTTACTAACATAATGGTTGATTGGTTGTGGGATAAATATGGGTGCTTCTCCAATCTCTCCTTCCTCATTTGTGGGATATGTGTGAGTGTATGTGTGTGATCATAAACAATGGATAAATAAACAAGAAAGTAATTAGTGGGATATGTTATGTTTGGAGTTTTAGAATAGTTTCTACAACTTAACAATCTCCTCCTCATAATTTGTGTAAGCAGCATTTTGATTACAAATAGGGTCATGAAATCATCCCCATAGCACAATGAAGCATCTTGACAAGGATAACACATCTTCAATCTTCAAAGTTTATTGCATCGACTAAAATTTATGCCAAGTTTAATTAAAATAAAACTTTTGAGGATGCTTTCACCACCAAATATCAACCATCTGTCAAGAGGCAAAACTATGTGTTATAGATATGGTGTGTGATCTCCTAGCGTGACTTAATGATCATGATAACTTATGCTAAATACTAACCCCTTTGTGAAAGTGTATCAACTTACAAGAGATAAACATATCACTAAGGAAATTAAACTTTTATAGATAACAAAAAAACCTACTTTTCATCAACCCAACAATCCACTTAAGCACCAAATACCAATCAATGTAATAAGGTATTTTTATAAATAACTAAAAAAGTTATACCATTCACAATAAAATTTGTGCCAAATTATTCAAAATAATAAGGTTTTTACAAACACATGACTAGAGATCCAAATGGGGTATGGTAAGAGCAATGTAATAGACATGATAGTTGTCAATAATGATCAACCCACTGTAAGCTTATGCTTGGAACAATAGAGTGCAAAAGCATGTTAAATGTGCAATGAATATTTAAACATTCAGATACAAAGTGTGTTGAGGTATCGACTTAAGAAAAACATCCAACAATAATCATTGAACAATAAAGTAACCATGGTCATGAAAAATGGTCACGTAAGGAGATTGTTTAGGTGTATAATTTTATTATAAGTGAAAAACATTATAAAAGTGGGCAAGATCCAAGCTTTGGGAAATAATGTTGTAATTGAAGTCATTAAAGGAGAAGGTTGAGGAGCTTGATCTCACAAACAAAACAAGAATCACTTTAAATTGTTTAACCTGTGTTCTCCTTTTGCAACTGCAATGATACATACACACATGATAAGAATGAACTATAAAATGCATTAATGGAGTTGGTCCCTAAGAATTAACAATGTGCATGGAGAGAGAAGATGATTACTCCCTCAATCCCTGAAAACAAGTTGGCTTGTGCATGTACTTAGTTAAGTTTGATCACTAAACAAACAAATCTAAATTAAGTTGGTCAAATCAAATAATTAATTGAACACATCAAACCTCTAAACTATGGTGTGTCATTGAGATCATGAAACTAATGAATTGTCAATGAAGTGGCATGTTGCAGAGTCTTCTAATCTATCTAGTGCATTGGCATTAAGTAGGTCAAGGATAGGTGCTAGATCATTAGTGGATTAGAGGAAATGCAATGGTCATCTATAAGGGATTGCGTATGATAAGGGACAAAAGTTGGTCTTGTGATAATGTAGCATGACAAGCTCTAATGAAATTCTAGTGCATTTAATGTCGACAAACACATAACATGGATGAAAAGTATAGTAACGCATTTATCAATCCCTCCACCCTCCTAAGTAGTAATGGCCACTTTGCATTTGATATAAAATTGGATCTTTCCATCTAGATAGAATTCATTCTACGTAGAATCAAAGCTTCCCATCAAGATACAATTCATTGTTGAAAAAGGAAACAACATGGTATGGTCCAACAAATGAGGAAACTTTTGTATGCATAAGCATGAAACATGTCACTTTGCTAGAAATAGCATGCTTTGTTGATCTTGAAGAGCTTTGTAGCCCCATGGTGGGTGTGTCGTTTGTCCTATCAATGACCTAAATGCAAATTGTTGTGGTAGTAACATTTGGGTCCATTTTGACTATAAACACATGTTCCATGGTGATTCGTTCAATGATTGGGGCATTATAAGGTAATGTTATGCTTGCATTATTGTGAAATCAAATTTTACTGTATGGTTAATTGACTTATAGTCTTTGAAAAAGGTGGTGATGGTAAAATTTGTTAAATTTTTAGTACATGGTGAGAATATTTGAACTCTTAAAATTAAACCTTAATCTAGGAAAATGATAACTAATTAACCTATCAAAAATGCAATTAAGGAATAATGAATATACAAACACAAATTCCTAAAAATATGAATAGTGAACAAAAAATTGCAGCATTCAATCATATGCCTCTCTATTACTTTGAAAAGAAAAAATCGCAATGTAAGTAGCTCAAAACTCTAATTGCCTAACCAACCTAGTGTTGAATCCAATGTCTCCTTTATATAATAGTAGAAAACTAGGGTTTACATCATATATGTTTATTGAAACTATGTTGTAGATTACAACTTCCTTGGATCATATATTAGATTCAACATCGGTGTGTGATATGTTATGGTTTCCCTAGCATATCTAGTGAATGGTGCAAGGTTGTGGAAGGGGGATTATAGTCAAGTTTAGGTGTTATTTTGTATGCCATGTTCAAGTTCCTTTGGCAATTATTATTAATGACGAAATGAAGACACTGGTTATCAACTCACATATAAAACAAATGCAAGATATGTTCATTATAATCATTTAGACCTATGGAACCCATGATTCATTAGTGAGCACAACATAACTAGGTGTTTTTTTACTTTAATCATTTATTTGAGGCCCGAGCTTCAAAGTGGAAGTCAATTCCAGTGTCATCACTAAGAGAGCCTTACACACACACACAACATTAAGTGTTCTCATGTTTGCATGTCTTGTGGGTATCAGACCTCTCACTAGTGATTTTCCACGTTTTCTACTAGCAACACGCTATGTGTCCTTCCTTTATCACAATTGATGCTTTATCAAATTATGTATTGTTGTCATGACTATGATTTGCCAACTTTTTCTACTATAAATTGTAGCTCTTGATATTTTGCTTTTTCTTATGCCAGTTATGAAAATTGAGTCACATTAATATGAGGACCAAGGCACAACTTACAGAAGATTCAAGGATCAATTACACAGAAAAATGACATGAAAGTGTTGCAATTAGGAATTGCAGTTGTATATTATCAATCATCAATCAAAAGTAGTGATACAATGTCATACACTTGCATGAATAGCAAGACAATTCAAATTCCCAAGAGGTCATTCGAATTGCACACATGAGAGTGCCTTAGCTGTCAATTAGCCACACTAAACACATCAATTAACCACTAATCAAAATCAATAATCGGCTCTAACTGAATCATAGGCAATTATGACTGAGTCTAATTGAATAGAACTCAACTGCATTTCAATTAGTAGGTGAGGGGGCATATCTGACTTCAGTTAGCTAAGATCAAGTGAACTGAACTGAATTGAGTCACCAGAAGTTGTTGGAGGCGCCTTAAATCACTCCAGTTAACTGCAAATTACCAAAAATAGGAAAAATAATGATGGAGGCACCTTTACATTTGCATTTTAACTGAAAGTAGGTGGAATAACCATCAGTTAACTGATTTGGGGCACTTAGGTAATGCATATCAACCCATATTTGCTCCTTGATTGAAGGAGGAAGCTCAGTTAGTCTCCTCGATTTAAGGAGAAGACACAGTTAGCCTCCCTGATTGAAGGAGGATGATCCAGTTGATGATGCAGTCACATATTCAAGCCAATAACTTAGGACAAGTGGTAAAATAGGACAATTAGGGTTGATGATGTGTGGGTTGGATAATGACTCCAACACCCCCCTTAAGCTATACTCATGTGGAAGTGTAAGAAAAAGGGCCCCGACAACAAAGGCCATAGGTCACCCTTTACAATAAAGTGACTCTAAAATGCTCAAAATGTTAGAATTTTATCATTCAAGCTAGCATTATGATCTTAGGATCTTATCTGAGAGAATAACATGCACAGCAATAAACACAAGAGACAAGAGACACAAAGAATTTTCCTCGGGGAAACCATAAAGGAGAAAACCCAAAAACTTCCTTAGAGATAGAATGAGCACCAATGCCAGCAGTAAAACCAGAAAACATAAAGATGATCTCCATAGCTTCTCTCTCTCTCTCACTTGAGAGAACTACTTCTCTCTCACTCATGCGCCCCAAGGAGTGAGTGTGTGTGTGATAAATAGAGAGTCTCAATCTCTATTTATATTATTTCATTCACTTAATGTCCACTCCAACATGTCGGCCTCAACTAACAATTACTTACTAGAGCTAACATCTCTAGGAGAGTCAAATAACCCTAATGCCCCACAACTGTGGGGACTTTTCCCTCTGATCAACAAGGAGGGTTAACCTTGACACAATTGTGAGGACTATTGCCCCGAATTACAATGGAGGGTTAACCTCAATGACTTTACATGACTTGTTTACATTATTGAATCTCTCAATCAGAACATCGGGGCATGACATGACTCAATTACATTATAGATACTTCCCGAAATAAACATCGAGGTACAATACATAAGATATACAAGTGAATACATTCTAAAGTTACAAATACATCAACACTCCCTTTTAACTAGGAAGGTATTCTCTCGACACAATTTATCAACACAAGACTTCTTCTCTGTATCATCTGGATCATCATCAAGTTATTTTCGTCTTCAAGTCATCTTCATCTTCAAGTCATCTTCATTGTGAAGTCATCTTCATCGTCAAGTTATCTTCATTGTCAAGTCATCTTCATCAATTCTGGATCATCATTGGATCATCAAGTCTGGATCATCACTTGATCTGGATTGTCACTGTTGGATCATCACTTGATCTGGATCGTCACTGCTGAATCATCATCAAGTATGGATCATCACTTGATCTAGATCATCATCAAAGCTGGATCATCACTGAATCATCATCGTCATTACTGCTTCTGCTATCTCAATCAAATGGTGTTATCTCTTTATTCTTCTCGTCACAGGAAGTTCTACAGATCCAACCCTTTTCAAGTTGGTTGTAGGCCTAGCCTCCATGTAGGTCTTCTTCACCCTAAGTCAGAATGGCCCGCCCAACACTTACATCTGACCTCATCTTGTCAGAAAGGCATGCCTAACACTCGCATCTGACCTCATCTTGTGAGAAAGGCCCAGCACTCACATCTTACCATGTGTAAACACATCGTGCTAGAATGGCTCAGCACTTATATCCGACCATGTGCGAACACACCGCATTGGAAGGGCTTTGCACTTACATCCGACCATGTGCGAACACACCGCATCGGAAGGGCTCTCAGTCCCAGACTGAGGATTCCTGGTAACTGACCAGGTGCCTCCATTCTCCCAAAGAATGGCATCTCAGCACCAAGCTGAGTATTCCTGGTAACTGACCAGGTGCCTCCATTCCAAGAATGGCATTCAACACTTATATATGATCATGTAGGAACCAATCCTATAGTCACATAAGAATGGCTCAACACTCACATATGACATGGAAGGAACCAAATCCTCTCACCATGATAGAATGGCTCAGCGCTTACATCTGACCATGAAAGGAACCTAATCCTCTCACCATGTCAGAATGGCTCATAGAATCATCACTTCCCCTTGGAGGGAACCTCGATCGGGAGAACACCAAGCTTCTCCCTGAAGTAATCAAACTTCACTTTGGCCATTTTTAGCATAGAATCACATCAGGGCTGATTACGTTCAAGGATAACCTACGAGCTTCGCCAGGACCGATTACATCCGAGGACAACCTACATGACCGATTACGTCTAAGCAACCTACGAGCTTTGCCAAGATTTATTCTCAGACAACCTGTCTCACCGACTATGCTAGAACTCCCTTTTTTTAGAGATCTCGATCTGGATCACATACTAGAGCTTCACTGCTCCTCTCTACATCATACAAAAATGCAAGTCAAATCAAGCAAATCAAATAGTAGTTTTCAAAAGAAACATACTACCTCCCAAATAGCAAGTGGAAACATCTTTTGCCTCAACTGTACTCAGCACCATGTAGGAATCCATCTTGCAAAACCAAGAGATCACACTTGATCCCATACTGAAGTAACACCTCAAAGTGCTCTTCCTATCAATGGCACTGCCTTCCCAATATGAATCCTCATAACCCTCCAGGTTAATCTTCTGATTCGCCTCATACTTGAGCCCATAATCAACTGTACCCTTCAGGTACCTCACTACATGCTTTGCAACCATTAGGTGAACATGTCTCACTGTGTTCACAACAAAGCAAATATCTGGTCTTGTATTTGTGAGGTACATCAAGGAATAAATCATTTAACGATACATCGTGGCATCAATCGACTCTGATGAAGCAACACTCAATAGCTTCAGGTTCGATGCCATAGGTGTGGTCATGGCCTTGCAGTCCATCATCCCGAAACTCCTCAGGATCTCTACTGCATACTTCCCTTGTCCACGCCTCCATGCCTAGAACATACTGCATAATCCCCAAGTCCTTTATCTCGAACTCGGAAGCAAGTCTTCTTCTTGCAAATTTAATAAGTTCCTCTTTTCTATCAGGAACAAGTCATCGACATATAACAGGAGCATCACTGGTATTCCGCCTTCAAACTTGAAGCAAAGGTTGGAATCCTCTTTACTCTTAATAAAGGCTAGAGTCATTAGTAATCTGTCCATCCTGTCATACCATGTCGAACCTCAGGATCTTCTGCAATCACTCCCTCTGAAGCGAAGCAGTATACTCTCTTTGTCTTTCGTACTCTATGCACTGAAACATTCTGTACCAGAGTGACCAATAGCTTCCTCTACTACTAATATTCTATGTATCCATCTAGGGTCACTGGATACCAAGATCCTCTATCTTGAACCTTTTCAAAAGTTCTTCTCGCACCCATCTGTGAGCTTGCCATCCTCTATAGGATTTCATCTTCAACCTTGTAGCAAAGGTTAATATCTTCATCAAGCTCCTCATGTATGTGTTATCCTATGGGTGTCCTCTGAGCTCGTACAAGGCCTTCTTTCATTTGCACCCATGATTCTTCCTGTCATGTGTATTTCTATTAGCTGCAAATGTCAAAACCCCAAATTTCCAAAAAAATTTAAAATTTTGAAAATACAGATAATTCTCATTAATGCAGTCAACTAATTGTTTTTAATTAGTTATATGTTACTGATTTTGTAAACTGAATTATCTACTTGATTATGTTTATCTTAAAGAATAATTCCTTTTCAGTTTAATAACTTGTTTTTCTTTGTAACCATAAGGTAGAACTGTCTTGGTGATCTGGGGCTTACTTAGCTTTGAGCTAATGCAGAAAGTTTACCTGCTCTTATAGCCTTACAGGTAAGAAGATCCGGTGCTGCTTGTCAAAAGCATTCAGATATTTATACGTTGCAAATTTAATAGCTCAGTAAAAGAATATAATGCTTTTCAATTTCAACTGCTTTTAAGAGGTAAAACCTTTAAATCGTTATTCTCTTTAAAGGCGTCATGGAATGTGAGATTCAGTCCTATCCATGTCAGCGACAGTTACTCTTTTTCTCTAGTAGTAGTTTACAGATTTTAATGAGTTCCATACTCTGCGATGTTTACTCATGCTTACCATGATTGTCGTGTGCATACATCTTAAACCTCCTTTACAGGTAGACTAAATATGACAGGATTATTACGTTAATAGTCTATTTTAAAATGTGAACATAACCCTTTATGTCTTAATACACTTTGGTTACTACCTGTGATGTGAGCGTAAAGTGCAGTAGTTAAATAGGTTTCTATACTAATAATCCATCTTTTAAAACTTGGAGTTTTAAAAGGGATTAGTTCCTCATTATATATATACTACTTTCAATTTAGACTATTATAGTGTTGTTGAACTAAACTCTTCTGCATATAAATTGCTTGGAATGTATTATCCAACTATGGTTCAGATATCATAAGGAAATCAATGTCAAGCCCCTTATCAATTTTAAGACTTAACATGTTCAAATGCAATCCTTAATAGTTTAATAATTACACAATCAAAGCAATTGAGGTTAACATTATCAAAAGGATATTTACCATCAATTGATTCTATAACTTTCTTTATTACATCCAATGGTATAAAATCAGGTTAGAGTTATAGTTGTTGGTTGAGCGAATACTTTACAATGCATAAAGAAGGTGCAAAGTGTGAATACAAGGGGGCAAAGAATAAACCACGTTTCACAATGAGTTTATAGTTTAGCTTTGTTTTAAAGTTCTATAAGCTTTTATAAGATGCCTCCTCCACTTGCATTTATGAGCTAGGGTATGTATTGTTTCTACCCTTGCTATGTTGCAAATATTTGGTTGAATGAGTATTTGTTGTATGCAATATTCTCACCAAAATAAATGTTATTAATTCCTTTTTATAATAAAATTACAAGACCTTGTTACTACCATGATTATAAGTGTTTGATGAAAGATTGTTTGCATAGCATAGAGAAAAAGGTCATGAAAAGGACCACGCCATGATGAACATAAGGTTAAACTTGACTTAAGTTTTATGAATACCATAATTTATATTGAGGGATCGTATTTTCTCCACGTCGTTGGTAAGCTTTATAGCAAGGTTTATATAGTAATGAATCTTTTGTTATCATGCGCCACATATAATAGGTTGACTTCGGGCTGAGGATCATGGTAAAAGCTTCGATATAGAAAAAATGATTGGCATGTTAATCGTCTTGTGATTGTTCGTTGAGACTATTGACAAATACACACTGCATGCAAAAATCTAAATGATGGACATGGCATCACTACAGCCAAGTGCTACGTGAATAAAAGACTCTCTCCCGAACCCTAAACTGGTCATTCCCTCCATTGTTTTTGGCCTTGGCCGCTCTGCTACTGAGTTGCTTGACCGCATGATCGCTCTGCAAGTCATCTTCAGTAAACTCCCGGTTTTCTTCCTTGTTTTCTTGCAGTTGTGGGATTTTCCTGCACATTGAAAAGAGAGAAATGTAAACCAAGTTATCGTTGCTCGGGTTGGGTTATTCGTTCCTCCGGGGTTGGTCTTTTGTTGCTCGCACCTTCCAAAATCTCCAGACTGTAATGTAAATTTTCTCCCGCAGCCCAGTTATGAAAGCCGTGACTTCTTCTCTTGAGTTTCGTAAGGCTTTAGGGTTTCACAGTGAACTGTGTTTTTTTTGGGTTTGAGAACCATTACGGCTCAAGGGTTTATACCTTGCCGGTCCGGTGACTGCAATTCTCTACTGTCGTTAGTCGATGCTGTGTAGTAATACCTTCTTCCTTGCAGCTGATGAAAAGCTTACTCCTCCTCGTGCTGGTGGTAGCGCTTCTTTTCGTGGGTGGTTACAATTTGGTGAAGCCTTGAGGTAAGAAACACCATTTACAGTTTTGATTTTCATTGCATAATTGTTTATTATTTAATAATTTGATTTCAACGCAAGATATTAACAACAATATATGTGATGATTCACAGGTGCGAACCTATCTCTCTCTTTGTGTGGCTGGTGCGGGGTTGTGGCAACGACTTGCATGGGTAAGCCTTGGATACCCATGGCTGTTCTTCCTTATCCGGTCCCTTATGGGGCATATGTCGGTTGGTCACCGTGGCCTGTAAAAACCCTTGTGGTTTTTGGTTTACCTGGTTACTTGGTTTGCTGTTTTTAGTGGATGTTGAGACCCTTGCTTTATGCGGGGTTCTCCGGCTCAGGCCATGACTGTAAATTTTAGTTTTTATTTTATCACTGTGATTATATAAGTAAATGGAAGAAAGGTTGATAAGCCTCACTCTGTGACTTTTTTTTTATATTGAAGTCGAGAGGCATTAAAAGAGCTTAACTCTTTGGTTTTACCTCTATTGTAAATTTTTGGTATAAATTAGGGTTTTACCCTAACTTGGCGATATAAAAGTATTTACTGTGTCTTTAAATTATCATTGATTTGCAAGTAATTACTTTAAGTTTGTTTGATTATTACTTACATGTTGTTATGGATGGCTGAGCTCGGCTAATCGAGCCGGTTTATACTCTGTTACTAGGGTTTCTGCAAATTAATATAATTAATTTATAATCTATAAACTAATCAGGGTAATTGCATACTGTTTTTATATGATCTTGCCTTAACTACTCTGTTCTAAAAAGGATTATAAATATTGTTTGTATTTATTAACTTTTCGAATTATGTAACTTAATGTTATTGCAGTTGTTATTTGTGTAACTGATAGTTACATCTTTTAAGTGTAAAATGTGTATTACTTGATTTTTATTATAGTGAGATAAAATGTTATTCTATCTGCAAATAAATGTTGTTTCTACAATTATATATATTCTCTTATTTCTTTATCTATTTATAGATATATAACGAAATAGTAATTTTCTTATTGTTGTATTCTATTACTTTCTGCACTAAATAAATTATAGAAATACCTTCTGTATTCTATATCATCCTACTTATATTATAATACTAGTATTTATAATATAAAAGAAAGAGTAATACTATCTATGTTTTGACCTGTAAACTATATGTTATTATTTGTTTAAGTTTCTAAAAGGTAGGATAGTAGTTATATAACTTATTTGAATTCAGTTAGATAAAATGAAGAAGTTATTTACATTGCAGTGTAATTAAAAATCTTACATCTATTAGTTTTAGCTCTAGAAATAGATCTAAAAAAAAGCAGTCTATCCTCCCTCACAGTTCGAATGTTATAAAAGAAGAATACAGTAATTATTTATTCTATACGGAAAATAAATAACCTGTAGAGATGAATGGCATTCTAAAATAACTTGATACTACATATTTTAACTTTGATATATACTCTTCCTTTGTTTCAAGTAGATAAAAAGGTTTCGAAAATGAATACTGTAAAAGGAACTGTTCATTTACCAAACATACTACTGACAGTAAAAAGATATAACTTCTTTCTTTGTTTCTAAAATCTGTTATTCATAGTCTAGGTGTCTAACCCTAATCCTTCTCCATACACAGAATGCTATTTCTTCTGATAGTAAAATAAAAGTAAACATTCCCTTAATCAAACTAACATTGCATCATAATTCCTTTATATAATTTCACCACCTGTGCTGGAGTACGATCTAGATCACTCCAGATGAGGAAAAATACAGGTAGGGTTTGTCCCTCATTAAACATAATTTCATTACTAAACAAACTGAGTTATCCTATCCTCTAAGTTTCTACATCGTAAACTGCAAATGCATCATTCAATCATACACAAATAATAACACAGAAATTAAATAATAACAGAACCTGTTCTTAGAGCTTGGTTGACAATAGCAATGGGAGGCCGTTCCTCCCTACCAACTCCTGGAGAGCGCTCAAACAATGACTCCTCAGGACCCCCAAGCTTGCTCTGGTCTCCCTGGTTGGAACTAGGTGCAGCAAATAATCAAGTACTAGTCTTGAGACTCAATACCAATCTTGAACTTGTCAGTCAAATCTCTCAGCTAGCAAGCTGTATCAGACCAAGTTACTGCAGTTTATCTCTCAAACACCTTCCTTACAGTTTTCCCTTTTCCCCATGAATTCCTTGAAGTGCATTCCTCCTGAATGATTCTTCTCTTGGAAAATATCTGAGCAGCCTCAGCTCTCTACATTGGGTACTTTTAAAAGATTGCCTAGGTCTTTTTGGGTTGGTTATCATTAATTGAGCCACCTGCTCTGATCCCACTTTCTTGGGGGATCATGACCCCAAATGTAGGGAAGTTGCCACCTGCAACATACGAAGTGTTTGAGGATGCTGCCACTTGTATTTTGCTCTCCACCTAGTTCCTTCCACCAGTTTGACCAGTAACACTCTTATTAACAGCTCTCCCAAGCTGTTGTCTCCACTTTTTATTTATTAATAATAAAATATTCAGAATTACATTCCACATCTTTTGACTCTGCTGAGTCGTCAGTTTCTACTTAGCATTAAAATTAACATATTGTCTTAGGAATCAAATTAAAACAAATAACATTATTTTACAAAATTGGGGTATGTGACATCAAATGTCTCTTCGTAGTCTATGCCTCGTGCTATGAATCTTTCCTTGTATCCCATGATGTTTCCATCTACTGCATGATGGAACTACGAACTTCCCTTCATGTATCGATATTGCATCCTAGACATCATTCTTCTTGAACTGGTCTTCCCTTTCTTCTTGGTTACTTCTTCATAGCTGGAAGGTTCTGCATCAATGATGTTGCTGCATTCGTCATATTATTCTTTGTCTTGAACTGTCATCACTTGTTCTTCGGAACAAGTCTCATCCTTCTTTGCTTGTAGGTGATTGTACACGATCTTTCCTACAAGTCAAATGCATTTGTATGGTTAGAAACATTTCATAAGGCATATTCACAATGGAAAATTCTTATGCATAAATATATGATCATGCAACTATTTTAGCCAATACAACATTCATCCATATCTCACAGAAACTTTCTAGATGTCTTCCGTCTCTACTAGGACAACATTGAGATTGTGCACTAATCAAATATGTCAGCAAAGAGGTTTCATTCTAGATAAGTAGCAATGGAGAGTTGTATAGCACCATGAGCTACTTACCCATCACATGCATATTAGTAGTATACTGTCATTAATGCAAACATTCTATCATGTATAATACATCAACTGAATATAAACAAATTGCATAACAAAAAAAATATCATGAAATGACAATTGAATACTTATATTTATTTGTTTCGTGGGTAGACTCCTTCTTGATCCTTCTGCTTCATCATCTTCTTCATTCACGACTTCATCATTTCTTATCCAAATACGCAAGATGGATAAGAGGTTCTTCAAGATTTGAGTCCTTCATATTCCTCATCGCTTGATGGATCTTCTTTGGATGGTGAGAGCTTGATCTTCAGTTTCTCACATCTTCTCTTCTCTTATTATGAGTCGAGCTTCTTCTTCTTGTGTGTGCTCTTCCCAGAGTCTGCTGAAAGTAATCAATTCATTCTGGAACACATTCCTCATATGAATGAATCCCATGGTCCTTGGAGGCCATTCAATGTGGTTATCACCACTTCTGCATTCTCCACTTCTTCTACCGCTTCAAGTTGTTCTTTGATTTGAGAGACCCTTGTAAAGTATGACTGCATGGTCTCTGCATTCTGGATCTTCACATTCTTCAACTGTTTTCTCAAATTCATTTTCCGATTTATGTTCTTCCCTTCAAATACCTTGGTCAAGGAGTCAAACATATATTTAGGTGTCTTTAGGGAAGACACTTGTGGTATAAGGTGATCCATGATTGAATCAACAATGATCTTCTTGGCCTTGACCAAGTTCTTCTTGTGTAAGGCTTTGAGCCTCATCTCCCTCTGGAACTGGAACCTCTCTACTCATGTAGGTGTCCAATTCATTTTCTTTAGAGAGATCATATACATCCATGCTTGGAAGTTGTCAACTTCACCAAGCTTATCATCAAGCTGATGTGATAGATCACTTTGAAATGAGAACCTCAAATGAAAATAGCAAAATATTAGATCGTACCGATTTGAGGTGTTCGTTCTGGTTTTGGAGCTGGCTGATCTAGGGTTGGTTAGAGAA
The DNA here is from genome assembly GCA_001517045.1 of Pseudotsuga menziesii. Classification (NCBI taxonomy): domain Eukaryota; kingdom Viridiplantae; phylum Streptophyta; class Pinopsida; order Pinales; family Pinaceae; genus Pseudotsuga; species Pseudotsuga menziesii. The sequence goes on along the minus strand of LPNX010361095.1, from coordinate 652,092 downwards.
ACCCTAATTTTGAAAACTTGGAATCTTTTAGATATAATTGGCTAGAAATATATACCTCTTCAAGGTGAGATTTCCAATGTACTCCTTTTCTAAAAACAGTGGAGGGAAGCTCCCGGAACAGGAAACCCTAGTTTTTTCAATTTCTTCTACATAAATTCCTGATACTGTTTCTATGGTATATCTGAAATTACTCCTCCTATGTGTCTAAAAATTCACACTGAGGTATCCTTTCCTGTCCCTGTTCCAACACCATAGGTTTCATCAGAATTGGTTTCACCAATTGGGACTTACGAGCATTTTCCCAAGGTGACCTGTTTCAGGACTGTTCAGCATAGCGAAGTTGTATGGACTACCACGTGTCACGGTTTCATATTTTGTGTCTAAAAATTGGACCACAGAAAGTACATTCCATTTAATTTCTGGAACATCTTCAGAAATTTCATTTTGACCTTTGTAGCCCGAGATATAGCAATTCTCCCCCGGTGTCCTGTTTAGGGATGAATCCTGGAAGAGGCTGGAACCCTAACTTGGAGGGATCATATATCCTAGAATATAGAGAATCTGAGGCTGAAATTTGGAAACATTGTAAATCAGGGTTTTATCTTCAGCCTATGAAAGTTTCAGCTCCTGATCCTTCTCCAATAGTGAGATATAGTGAATGTACCAAAACTTATCAGTTTTAGTATTTTAGGGTTTTTCTGGCTCGGGGTCAAAATAGGGTTTGACTTTCTCGGAGTTTCACCCAACCAAAAATCACGACCCAGGTCTCTAAACTTTGATTTTGATGAGGAGATAAATCCTATGCTGGGCTCACTCAAAAATTTCTCTTTTGTAAGAAGCCCTAATTTCTCGCACCAAAAACTGAAAATGTCCGGAATCGAATTCCACTTCGATAGAAAGATGCGCCCTTCAATGGAGAGTCATCCTAGCATACTTTTGCTGATGGATTGTGGAGAGAGACCCAAAAAGTAAGAAGCCCTAGCTTCTGCAACTGCACAATGTCTTCTTCTCAGATTAGCTCTGATACCATGTTAGAATTTTATCATTCAAGCTAGCATTATGATCTTAGGATCTTATCTGAGAGAATAACATGCACAACAATAAACACAAGAGACAAGAGATGCAAGGAATTTTCCTCGGGGGAAACATAAAGGGGAAAACCCCGCAACTTCCTCAGAGATAGAATGAGCACCAGTGGAAGCAGTAAAACCTGAAAACATAAAGATGATCTCCACAACTTCTCTCTCTCTCTCTCTCTCACTTGAGAGAACTACGTCTCTCTCACTCATGCACCCCAATGAGTGTGTGTGTGTGTGATAAATAGAGAGTCTCACTCTCTATTTATATTCTTTCATTCACTTCATGTCCACTCCAACATGTCGGCCTCACTTAACAATTACTTACTAGAGCCGACATCTCTAGGAGAGTTTAATAACCCTAGTGCCCCACAACTGTGGGGAATTTTCCCTCCGATCAACAAGGAGGGTTAACCTTGACCCAATTGTGGGAACTATTGCCCCGACTTACAATGGAGGGTTAACCTCAATGACTTTACATGACTTGTTTACATTATTGAATCTCCCGATCGGAACATCGGGGCATGACATGAATCAATTACATTATAGATACTTCCTGGAATAAACATCGAGGTACAATACATAAGATATACAAGTGAATACATTCCAAAGTTACAAATACATCAACACAAAAAACTCTAAGTGAGAAAAAGAGGAAAACCCAGTGGGAACAAAACTCCCCCTCAAACTAAACATTAAAGAATTAACTAACTTTCACCCTGATGAACTCACCCCCAATAGTGAATGAAGGTAAGTGAACTCTTTCTCAGTAAAGTTCTTGGTGAAAGTATCTGCAATCTACTCATCTTTGGGGAAGTATTGCAGAATCTATCATGCGCTAACTCTTTGATGTAGTGCACGTGGATCTCAATGTGTTTGGTTCTTTATCACTGAACCATATCTATTGAGATCTTGATATCACTTTGGTTGTCACAAAAAATTACAGTGGATGAAGCACTATCAATCTCAAACTTAGACAAAATACCTTGCAGCCAAACTACCTGGATGCAAGCATTGACTGCTCCCCTATACTCCGCCTCTGCTGAAGAAAGGGAAATGGAAGCCTACTTTTTGCTGGACAACAAATAGGCCTACCACCAAACATAAACACATAGCTGGAAGTGGAATTCTAATCTATGCTATCTCCCTCCCAATCAGAATCTTTAAAACCGACCAAATCTAGCTCAGAATCTGCAGCATAGTGAATTCCATAGGATCTAGTACCCTGCACCTACTGTAGAATCCTGTTGGATTCCCTCCAATGAAGCTCATGCGGCTGCTGCATATAACTTGATACATCATTCACAAGATAACAAATTCTAGGCCTTGAATGTGTCAAGTATAGTATACTTCCGATCAACTAGCGGTAAATAGTGGAATCCATCTATGGAGTTGTTTTTCCCTCTTCAAGATTGATTCCTGAGAGAAAAGGAAATGTTGAATCCTTACAATCAGCAATGTTAAAATTAATTAATAGGTCTGAAACATATTCTGAATGTGTCACCATTATCCCATCAAATTCTTGAGTGATTTCTAGCCCAAGAATCTGTCTTAGCAGGCCTAGATCACTCATTTCAAAATCATCATGAAGAACAATTTTTATAAAGGAAATCGAAGCAAGAGTGCTTCCTGTGATCAAAATATCATCCACATAAAGAACTATGATTAGAAAGTTACCTTCATATAGCTGCAAGTATACATTTGGATCAGATTTGCATCTCTCAAATTTCTCTAAGAGCAGAAAGGCATCCATTTTGGCATATCAAGATCTTGGGGCATGTTTCAATCCATATAAATATTTATGAAACTTACAAACCAACGATGGATCTGATGTATAGCCTTCAGGATGCTTCATGTATATCTCTTCTTGTAGGTATCCATGGAGAAAATCACTTTTGACATCCATGTGGTGCACCTCCCAGTGCTTGGATGCGGTAATGGCCAAAACTAACCTTATGGAATCCATCTTTGCCACCGGTGCAAAGGTCTCATGGTAGTCCACTCCTTGGACTTGGAAAAATCCTTTTTCAACCAGCCATGTTTTATACTTGCAAGTTGATCCATCTGTAGAAACCTTTGTCCAATATACCCACTTGCATTGAACAAGTTTCCTCCCAAGTGGAAGGGGAACTAGCTCCCAAGTTGCATTCTTGTGGAGAGAGTTGAACTCTTCATCCATTGCACCTTGCCATATTGGATCATTCCGAGCATGGTGGTATGACTTAGGATTAGATCCAATCATCATATATCAGGTATCATACAACAAGGAATCATTTTAAGAAAGAGCAATTCCTGCTTTTTGAAAATCAGACCGGGTTCTCCTTGGATCAACAAGATTTCCAACATCTAACCCGATGCATGAGAGGATATTTTTCACCCATTTTTGGGAGATGAGTGGGAACATTAGGATCTGATTCATAATCTGATATACTATTCTCAGTAGTTTCTTCCTCGACTAGTTCCACACCTTGGAGAGGTTCTTAAAAGTGGAAACTTCTCTCCATGAATATACTTTTGGTTTTGATATTCAAGATTTTGTATCCCTTTGATTCCTATGGATACCCAATGAACATACACTCAATACTCTGCGGTTGCAAAGGCTTCCTCTTGTCAAGTGGAATTCGAGCCCAAGCAGTGGACCCAAAACCTATGAAATTAGACACATCTGGTTTGTGACGAAAGTATGCTTCAAAAGGATTTTTTACTTTCACGGAAGAGTGAGGGACCCTGTTCTGAATGTAGGAAGCAATATTCATTTCTTCAGCCCAAATATTTGCATCCAAATATTTGGATTCCAGCATGCAGGTGGTCATATCTTTGAGGGCCCCTTTCCGCTACACCATTATGTTGGGGTTGTAGGGAATGGAGTGTTGGATCTTGATTCCATATTTAGCACAGATTTGCAGCAGCTCAGACTTGATGTAATCTCATCCATTATCAGATCTGAGAGACTTTATCTTCCTCCCAGAGGCATTCTCAACAAATGCCTTAAACTTAATGAATCTTTCAAGAACTTCAGATTTTTTCTTCAGGAAGAAAACCCAAGTGGATCTAGAGAAGTCATCGATAAAGGTGAGCACATACCTTCAAAATAGGATTTGAACCTAAAATCCAACGACATCCAACGTAAAGTATGGATGTGTCGGATTGCAATGATGAAAGTAGTGTGCCTTCCGATTTCTTTTATGACTGTTGAATTTCCGACGTCCTTAGCGTAGGTTTTTTGACGACACGTGGAGGATAAGTCGTCAGATATGCGATGGTCGAGTGTCGAATTTGTGATGACCATTTATTGAATTTCCAACGATGCATGGAGGATCAGTTGTTGGATATTCGAAAATAGTGTGTCGAAGTTTTGACGTCTTTGGGCTATTTTTTGAAATAATATAAATACATATTTCAAATAATTTAAACCCATATTTCCAACTGTAACTAGGTTCAGATCGTTGGATATTCGACGACCGTCGAATTATAAATATAATTTAAAAAAAAAATTCTGATATGTTTTCTATAGAACCGATGATTGTTTTGCGGAAATTATTTATTCTTCGACAGACAGTTTGAGGAATTGTTTTATTCTTCAACGGGCGATTGCGGGAATTTTTTTTCTTCGACAGACAGTTTGCAAGATTTTTTTTATTCTTCGACAAACCTCTGTTTGAGAGAATTGTGATACGTGAAACTTGATTTTTTAAGATTTTCAATAGTATTCATTCACGAAGTTTGTGACAAAATGCCAAATAGAAATAATCCTGATCCAAACGAACACAATCGACAATTGCTTGCTAAAATATGGGATGCAGCGAAACGAAGGGGTGATGGCAAATGTTACTGTCCATGTACTCAATGCGGGGGATTTAAGAGGATAAGAATATCGATCTCAACAGCCACAAAACATTGCAAGGAACATGGACACGCTGAGGGGGGGAATGAGTTTAGTCCATCTGTAGGTTTAGCATTATAAAGTTTTTTATATTCTTTGCTTTGGTAATGTATGTATTATTTTAATATTTCCTATATTAAATTATATCTATTGATGTTTTCATGTATTTATAAAGGAAAGACACCCTACGACATATCGTCTAGAGGAAGTGCTTTCAGAACAAGTTCCGGATCAGGATCATGGAGCGTCTATGTTCAATGGAGAACAAGTAAATGATCATATTAAACAAGATGATCATAGTGATAATGTAGTTGAGGATGATGGTACAAATACATTGATCCATGATTCATTTAATGTTAGAATGGATGATGACGATGACGATGATAATGAAAATGATGATGAATTTGATGATGTTCACAATATACCTCTTTCTCGATAAGGCATATGAACCCCTTTATGAAGGCTCCAAAACAAATCTTCTCTCTACTATATTGTTGATAATGAACTTGAAGGTTATGAATGGTCTTTCAAACATTGCAATCACACGGATGCTAAGGTATGCTAAGGTATGTAAAATAATCCATCACATATATAGGATCGTGATAAAGTTTATCTGTATTCTTCTAATAATTGTATTGTTAACTCATTATTGATCATCATACGGATGAAGCGTGTTTCGTTAATATTATTTATTTATTACATTAACAAATTTTTTTATTTTTTTGTAGCTTGATAGCTGAATTTTTGTTACCACCATCAAGTATTTTACCTCGCACATATCGAGATTTATCTTCCACCATGAAAGAGATTGGAATGCATTATGAAGAAATTCATGCATGCCCCGATGACCATGTTATATATTATAATCAACATGAATTTGCAATAGAATGTCTGGAATGTCATATAAGTAGATATCGAACAGATCAAGTAACAAAAAATGTGCCTCAGAAGGTTCTTCGTTATATTCCCATAATTCCGTGTTTGCAACGATTATTCAGGTGAAAAAACATAGCGCAATTTATGGATTACATGCTAGGAACATAAGTAAAGACGATGTTATTCGAATGCCTGTAGATGGTTATGCTTTTAGAGATATGGAGGAAAAGTGGCCTCACTTTAAAGAAGAACCACGCAATCTTAGGATTTCTTTGGCAGCAGATGGTGTTAATCCATTTTCACAGATGAAATCCATTTAGACAGTGTGGCCTATTTTTGTTGTCAACAATAACATTCCTCCATGGTTGTCAATAAAGAGGGAGCACATAATGTTGTTGATGATTATTATAGGGATTTTGTGTCTACAACTATTTTATTTCTAATATAGTTGTGGCATCTCATTTGTCGCATTATGTTTCCTAATTTCATTTGTATATTTTTGTATTTTACTCTTGTGTATGGTTTATATATCTTAGTGGTTTTCATAATTATATATTTTATATGTACTTCAAATCAATCAAGTAAGTTCCAAGTCAAAGATATGAATGTATATATCGGACCTATTATAGGCGAGCTATTGAAGTTATGGAATGGCATCACTATGTATGACGTATCTAGACCAATACGACAAAGACAATTTCAATTCCATGCAATGTTGTATGGACAATACACGATGCCCCTGGGTTAACCCAATTTTGTGGTTTGTATTTTTAAGTTCCACTTTAATTGCATTTAATTATACGAAGTAGTTAATATAGTTTATATATAACTATGATTGACATATATATTCCATATCTATATATTGTAGGTCTTCAGACAAAGGGTAAATTTGCATGTCCAATTTGTGGTCCTAAGATAAAATCTCGTCGCTCAAAAAGCTTATGAAATGAGGTGTTTGATGAGTATAGGCATTTCCTCTCTAAGAATCACATGTATAGAACAACTGAAAAAAACCTTTTCAATGGGAAGCAAGAGATGGCATTAAAACCACTGAGAATGACACCTCACCTTTGGAAGATGCAATACCAGAGAAATCGTCATCATGGTATGTATGGATCATCGTATATGAATTTTTATGTATTTTAATTTTTATTGTGAGTTGTTTATTGCAGTGGCTGTATTTGATTTATGATGTAATTTATTTATAAACTAATATTCATGATGTCCATCGTGATCATGAAGGTATTAATGGGATTCCACGAGGAATGAAAAGTTATCCTATACAATTCAGCAGGTTTCCCTACTATGAGCACCTACAAATTGCTCATTTGTTTGATACAATGCATATTGGAAAGAATGTAACTGAAACATTATGGTGACTACTGGAGCTAAGGAGGGAGAAAGATAAAATTGTGAAAGCTTGCAAAGACATTCAATAAGGAAACCATGCAATGAAAGACGTAATCCATTTTCATAGCAATGGAGACCAAGTTAATATAAACTCAATTCCATGGATGTTTACAGAGCAACAAAGCAATGTTTTCAAAAAAGTAATGCGGAAAATTAAATTTCCCACTGGATTTTGTGCAAACTTGAAGAATATCATAACAAAAAAAGGTGGTTTTGCGGGGGTCAAAACACATGATTGGCACGTCTTCATCAAGGTAATTATTATTGTTATGTCCACATAATTTTTTTTCATTTTATTGCATAATTTTTTTTCTTGTTTGTATACTCTTTGTTTAATAAATGACGTGGTTTGTATATTGATACAATATGTTCTACCTCTCTCTCTCTTGGACAAATTCGACAACAATGTCAAACAAGTTATATATAATCTTGGTAAATACATGAGGTAACTAGCGAGTTTCTTATGCTTAGTGTTTATTTAATTCTCTGTATAATTTATATTTGTTTTTTGTGCACTATTTCTTTATATGTAATTTAATGTTTTTTTGGTTAAATATCGTTATTGGTTTACGTCACTTGTAGATGGTTAACATCTAAAGAAATCCATAAAGAGTATATAAAGTATTAGAGGAGATAAATTCCTTGTCTCATGTGTGAAATACAGAAGCATCTACCTTTGGCATTTTTCAATGCACATGAACACTACCTCATACACCAAGTTGAGGAGATTGAGTTGTGTGGACCTACGCACTCAAGGTCCATGTGGACGGTTGAGAGGCACTTGAAATTTATGAAGGGTTTGGTGAGACAAACGAGAATGTTAGAATAGTAGATTCAAGCTAAACTAGTTAACCTATCTAAGCAACCAACACCATATCATAAAAGATAAGAACATGAAAAGAAAAGGACAAGAGAACACCGATATATGTGGTTCACCCTAATGGGTTACATCCACGGGAAGGTAGTTTTCTATTATCTCCAGAATGTCTTCTCCAATATTACAAGAGTGAAAAGCACAAATACCCCAAAAAATATAGATGTTGTACAATAGTGTCACGATAGTACCACTGCTACATCAAGAATACATGATTATGTAGAGACTCACTTGACCCTATTATATACTAAGAGATGAGGAGGAATTACTCTCACATATTGCATGTGGGATAATATAATTCTCCAAAATAACATCTCTTAATACAATACCATGGACAAATAATTTACACAAGTAAATACAACACCATATAACTATGGGTTAAATGTATTACTCTTTTACATAAGATTGTAGACAACTTTCGACATAATACAAAGACATTATTACCTTCCAAGGAATATATATAATATATTCCAACACTCCCCCTTAATAATAGCTGGGAGAAGGGCCCACACTAACACCAAGGAAGGAAGGAGTCATTACTGCTCCCCCTTGATGGCAACTTCCAGAAGAACCAAAGTTGAAGAAGATGAACACTTCGGCTGATGGGATTTGACAATGAACAACCGCTTCTCACTGAATCATGAAAGTGCACACGAACCAGGTTGTACGATGAAAGAACCAACAATAAAATGCCGAGAAAATGTGACGTAATCCAATCGCAAGATGCCCAGATCACCACAAGAATCATCACAGCCATACATGATAGCTGAAGAACTCTGATATAACATCCACACCAGTGTATAGATACCTTCTGACGGCCGATACAACAGAACATTTGGCTAAGAACACCACAACAATGTACAAAAAAACCTAGATGACCAATACACATGCAGATAACAGACATTCTTTCAATCAAGGTGCAATATAAATATCTGTAGAAGACCTCAAAAATCGAAGAAACAAGACCCCAATGGTCTATACATCGAAAATGATATCATACAGATGAACATCATGACTTTAACAGTAGGAGATGGTGCTTCATTATTCCTGGAATAAGGTGAAATCCTAAACAGAGAACCTATCTGCACAAGAACTTTCAAGATTAAAACATATAAAGATCATAAAACAAAATTGCTCATAAAAAAATGAAAATGCTTATATACCAAAGGTTAGCAAACATCATATAAAGGAATGGAAACATAATATGATCAAATAAAATATTAACTTTCTCATTAAGGAAAATGAAGTTACTTTTACACATTAAGTGTCAGCCACAACATATAAATAGCGAGCCAAAGATTTCACTTAAATATATGAAAATTTAGTCATCAAGCAACTAATCTGAAGCATAGGTGCATTTCTTATTAGTATGAGGTTAATATGCAAGAGATGAATGCCCTGAAAATGTCAATGCTTCCATATAGGAACATTAGAGACAAGCAGGAACAAGATAACCTATGCAATCATAAGAATAGAAATATCATTGCAATAAGAACAAGGTGCTCATGATAAATAGTTCAATATTTAAAGATTGCTCAAAGCCATATAAATATTGAGTAAAAGATGATCGAAATAAACATGACATGAGATATAGATAAATCAAAATTTTTAATATGATCAACATATAGCAAATTATGATCAATTTATGATATCACTTATAAAAAATTATGAAATGACAAGTCACTAATGGTCTTAATCATGGGTTCATTTATTGTTAACAATATGTAAATATGCAAGAGACGAAATGCCCTGGAAATGTCAATGCTTCCATATTGGAATGTTAGAGACAAATAGCACAGGAACTAGATACAATCTCTGCAATGCATGAAAAAGAAACTATATCCCAATTAAATAACTTATGACAAGCCAAAAAATATGATATCACATAGATTAAAAAAAATATTTTACTTAAGAATTTAATTAGCAATAGCATATAATGATCATAAAGATTTTACTTATAAAAGATTAAAATTGCTTTTACACAAAGGCCAGCAATAACATATAAATAAAGTAAATAATGATCACTAGATAACACATATGAGATTGTTCTTATAAAATTGTTTTATAAATAAAACAAAGAAAAGAACAAATTAATTATTAAGTATATTTAAAAAATATTAATCATTCTATGGTTTATAGCTATCATCATGACAAAATACTAGAGATCCATGTCCTTAAAAGATGCCAATATTTCCATATAGAAATGTGAGACAAATATATAGCAAGAACAAGAAATAATATATTAATAAACATGATTAGAAGAAAAACCTAAATGCAAAAAATGAATAACAGAAAACTTAAATACTTTACCGTACTGATCTGAATTTGCAAAAAACATAGTTAGAAAAACAGTAAAGGAAAGAGAAACTTTTACTTACAACCCTTTGAAAAAAAGAGTCTAGAAAATCCCAGTCTTCTGTTCTAGTCACGTAAGTGGAACCAAAATGGTTGTTCCAATTCCAAAAATAGGTTATATTAAAAAATCTAGTAAGAAATGACCAAGTTACGACCTTTTTTTTATAAATGTTATTTTTATTACCGAAAGGACACCCAGAAATGTCTAGTTTTTTGTTCTGGTCACGTAAGTGGTTCCAGAATGGCTATTCCGATTCCGAAAACAGGCTATGATAAAAAAATTGGTAAAAAATGACCAAGTTATGGCCCTTTTATATAACTATCGTTTTTATTACCGAAAGGAAGCCCATAAATATCCAGTTTTCTGTTCTGGTCGCGTAGGTGGATCCAAAATGGTCGTTCCAATTCCAAAAAACAGGTGATAATAAAAATTTCGGTAAAAACTGACCAAGTTACAACCCTATTTTATAACTATCGTTTTTATATTTGGAAGAAATATCTCCTTGAGGAGAGCCTTGAAATCATGTAGATTTATAGAAAAAACATTAAGAAATCCTTGAAAAAATTCTACAAAAATCTTACACAACAAGTTAGGGTTAGGGTAAAAAAAATGCAGAAATATGCCCAGATCTGAAGAGAAGCCTAATGGCCACCAGATAGAAAGAAAATCTACAACAAAATGACAATGCCCAAATGATAATCGTTATTGATTGAAAGCTATAGAAGGTACTAGATCATAGAAACCTGCTCTGATGCCATGTTAGAATAGTAGAGTCAAGTTGAACTAATTGACCTATCTAAGCAACCAACAACATATCATAAAAGATAAGAACAAGAAAATAAAAGGACAAGAGAACATCGATATACGTGGTTCACCCTAATGGGTTACATCCACGGGAAGGTAGTCTTCTATTATCTCAAGAATGTCTTCTCCAATCTTACAAGAGAGCAAAACATAAATACCCCAAAAAATATAGATGATGTACAATAGTGTCACAATAGTACCACTACTACATCAAGAATACATGATTATGTAGAGACTCACTTGACCCTATTATATACTAAGAGATGAGGAGGAATTACTCTCACATTGCATGTAGGATACTATAATTCTCTAAAATTATATCTCTTAATACAATACCATGGAAAAATACTCTACACAAGTAAATACAACACCATATAACTATGGGTTAAATGTATTACTCTTTTACATAAGATTGTAGACAACTTTCGACATAATACAAAGACATTATTACCTTCCAAGGAATATGGAATATAATATATTCCAACAGAGCACATGCTAAGGCTTCTATGATGGAAAGATATACGCTATACCAAAACATGTTGTATGTCAGTGAATATCATCCTTTTTTAGCGTTAAAGCTCAATTTACGTCGCATTTGTGATCCAGACTCCAATCACAAATTTGAAGGGGAGCAACTAAAGGGGAAAGGTAAATCGAGGAAGGTGAAAGGTAATTATTAGCTAGTGGATGTTTATTATATCATTCATATTCTAATTGCATTTTCTAGTTATTGCATCAATTAAGAGCATATACTTTGTTCATAAGATTTACATCTGTCTTTCATTTTAATGATTATTGTCATCAAGCAGTTGGTCGAGAATGGGATGCAATTCATTTATACATCGCAAACAATCTTGACTGGATGAAGGTATGGATTGAACGATGTAAGCAATCGGGTCATAGAATATCAAGGGAAGGTGTGACTTCATTGGTAAAAGCAGCACAACACAATGGAGATAGAAATATTACAGAAAGGGAAATCGATTTAGCATATGGTTTAAAAGATAAAATGGCAAGCATATTAATCAATCACTCTAAATATTTTATTTTGCAAATTACATTTTGACGTACATGTTGTTCTTTTCCATGTGTTGCTGCATAACTATTGAATCATTGTGTAATCTTTTCATGTATTGCTTGTTGCAGGTAAAACACCATAATGCTATGGTCTGCAATGGTTGTAGATATCGCATCAAAAAATTGGATGAAACAAAGAAAACATCAGATTGTGGGATATTTGCAGTCTTTGACGTGACCAATGTTTCATCTATAAGTGTCAGACATCCATAACTCTCATAAAATCGATACTATGGGTATTTGGAAAATATTTTACAGTGTGACTTTAAATCCTTCAAGTTAGTTCTATTCGTTTTCAAATTGTACAGGTTACGATTGAAGCAACGTGATCTCGATAGAACTATTATTGAACATGATAATGGATTTACCATGGTAAATACAAGGTTGTTTGAGCCAGGAATGGAGCCCTATGTTCTTCCAAGCCAATGTGAACAGGTATTTTACTTGGAGGTTCCAGGTAAAGCGGGCTGGTCATTTGTTATGAGACATGATCCAAGGGGAAGGCCGGTAAAGTATAACCTAGACGATGATAATGAAGAGGGTTCTTTGGAAGAAGAAGATGATGATGAAGAGCATGATCAACATGAGTTAGATGATGATGATTATCCAACAAAAGATGTCCAAGAATTAGTTGAATCAGATGATGTAGCAGACAATGCCCATGAAGATTATACCAACGATGACACGATGAGCGTAACTGAATTAGATGTTGATGATGATATGGCCAATCCTTACAATGTTGACTCTAGATATGATGATACAGATGATGACTTGGATAAAGAAGACGATGACTTGAATGATGAAGACGTTGAAATATATTGAAAGGTAAATAGTTAATTAGAACTATTCTTTTATCTTATTTTTTTTAAAAGAGTTACTAACATAATCATCATCATCACCATCATCTTCATCATCATCATCATGTTGATCATCATCTTCACTATCATCATCATCATCATCATCATCAACACCATTATCATCATCATCATCATCATCAAGAGCGTCGTCACCATCATCATCATGACCCTCATCATCATCATAATAATCATCACCATCGTCATCATTATCTTCATCATCATCATCATCACTATCATCATCATCGTCATCTAAAGCGTCATCATCATCATTATCATTATCATCATCATCATGACCCTCATCATTATAATCATAATAATCATCATAATCATAATCAGGTATCATCATAATCATAATAATCATCATTATAATTATGATCATCACCATCCACATCACCATCATCATCATTATGTTCATCATCATTATCACCATCATCACCATCATCATCATCATCATAGTAACCATCATAATCATCGTGTTCGCACTCATCACTATCATCACCATCACCATCTTCATCATCATCATCATCATCACCATCACCATCTTCATCATCATCATCATCATCACCATCACCATCATCACCATCATGATAATCTTCATCATCATAGTCATTATCATGATGTTTAGCATCATCATCTTCATCATCATTATGTTCATCATCACCATCATGATGATCATCATCGTCTTCATCATCATCATGATGTTTATCATCATCATCATCATCATCATCATCATCACAATCATCATCATCACCATTATCATCATCTTGATCATGTTGATCATCATCGTCTTCATCCTCATAATAATCATCATCATGATCAACATCATATTTATCATCATGATGTTCATTATTTTCATCTTCATGATGATGATGATGATAATGATTATCATCATCATCATTGTCCTCGTCTTCATCATCATCGTCTTCATTGTCTTGACCCTCTTCATCATAATCATCATCATCATCATTGTTTTCATCATCATCGTCTTCATCATCATTCAAATATATCACAGGTTAAAGTTTCCATATGTTTTTATATATCACATTGAAATATATCTTAATCATCATTATGCGAGGTACTATGCCTACTACATCCCATGTCTCATTTTCAAGGGTGATTGAATTGTTATATATCTATCTACCTTATAATTATTAATTCAATATAGATTTATACTAACTTTAGATTTAGTAAAAAGTAATAAGGATTAAAAGAAATTTAAGCATGAAACAAAGAGTAAAAAAAAGGATTGTAGTAATATAAACATACTATGATCTTGATCTTCTTTAGTCTTTTTATTTTGCATTATTTTTGGTTTGAAATCTAGTTAAAAATTGAAAATTGAGAAGACTGGTTGGAATTCTAAGTATAAGTTGTTGGGGTTGCATAATTTAGATACAATAGGGGTATTTGAGATGGACGATTTGGTTTATGCATTCAATAATGCAATTTAATCAACTAAAAATTGCAATTTGACCAAAAAATTTGTAGTCAATTGATGATGATAGCAAAAAAAGATCCAAATAGTATAGCATTTATACTACTTATTTGAACTATACTCATTTATTTTAGTATATATATTTATAATTGTTTAGGAGAAAAAATATATTTTGTAATTGTTATTTTAATTTTTTTATTATAAAGTTGGATAATTTTCCATATATCAGTTTTGTGGTTTCAAATTTTAGATTTAATTTATTAACTTTATAATGTGACATTTAAAACTTTAAATATAATAAAATTAAATAGCTTAACTCTAATGGTTGAGTGTTGTGAATTGTAAGTAAAAAGTTATGAATTAAATCTTCAAGTTGGTTACCTTTGTGAATATTATAGGCCTCACTTAATTAACTTATATAAAAACTATTTCAATTCAATATTACCAATTTGTTAATTAAATTCATGTTTTAAATTCAATATTACCAAATTGTTAATTAAGTTTATGTTTTAAATAAGCCAAGAACATGAAACAAAACAAAAAAGTAAATAAGGATTATCCTTAAATTTGTAGCAATTTTTTACTTTTTATATATAAAAAATGCAAGGATTAATAACTTATAGCGAAGGACAAAATTCTTATCCATCATTTTTAAATTATTAAATTAGTGTCGAGATGGTTGGTTGTATGGTCCCACTCACTCGCTTAAGGTTAAATGAGAAATCCCACTCACTCGCTTAAGGTTAAATGAGAAATCCCACTCACTAAAAGGTAAAGGACATGCAATATGTAAGTTAATACAAGTCATCCCACAAACATGGTTAGGGTATATAGGTCATTCCAAACTTAGCTGGGTTTAAATAAGCAAACACACTAAGATTAAGCATTGACGATGAAGGAATATAATTAAAGATAACATATATAGTACATGACATTGATTCAACAACAAACATTTACATAGATGCTAGCATAGCCATCTACAATAATCTATGCATTAAAATATATGACATTAATACATGTCACAACTACAACACTTGGGCAACTGCCAAGCAACCAACATAATCATCTATGAATTACAGGTTCATATAGTGAAATTTTGGTAGAATATAACAATGAATTTTACTTTTACTCTAAAAGTCACACAAAGTATATTTTATCCTCACTCCTATAGATTCTACCGACCTCCACAAAACATTAACAATGGATTTTCTTCCTAACAATGAGTTATATGAGAGCAAGACTAACTCCCTTTCGTAGCCATTCTAGGACAAATCATGAAGAAAACCCTCCCACCCAATGCCGAGTTTCAAATGATACTAAGAAAATCATGGAAGAATACATTTACAAATCCATAAGCATCAAGGGAGGCCCAATGACGATGATGATCAACATGATGAAAAGATAGTGATGATGCCCATGATGGTTATGATGATGATGATGAAGATCATCATTATCATGATGATGAATACAATGATGATCAACATGATGATGATGAAGAATGTGGTCATGATGGTAATCATCATCATTTCCATCATCATCATCATCATCATCATCATCATCATCATCACCATCATCAACGTTACCATCATCATCATGATGACGATGATGACGACGACGACGACGACGATGATGATGTGGGTCATGATTATGAGGATCATGATGATGATCAACATGATGAAGATGATGATGATCAACATGATGAATACGATGTTGATGATGGCTATGATGATGATGATGATGATCAACATGATGACCATCATGATTACCATGATGATGATCAACATGATGACGATGATGGTGATCATAATCATTTCCATCATCATCATCATCATCATCATCATCATCATCATAATCACCGTCATCATCACCATCATCATCATCACTATCATCATCGCCATTACCATGATGATGAGGGTCATGATAATGATCAACATGATGATGATGATGATGATGATGGTGATCATCATCATTTCCATCATCATCATCATCATAATCACTGTCATCATTGCCATTATCATCATCATCATCATAATCACTGTCATCATTGCCATTATCATCATCATCATCATCATCACCATCATCATCGCCATTACCATGATGATGATGATGAGGGTCATGATGATGAAGATGATGATGATGAAGACGACAAACATGATGATGATGATGATGATGAGGGTCATGATGATGAAGATGACGATGATGACGAAGACGATGATGATGATGGTGATCATCATCATCATCATCATCACCGTCATCATCGCCATTACCATCATCATGGTGATGAAGACGACAATGACGACAATGATGATGATGAGGAGGAGTGTCATGATGATGATGAAGACGACGACGATGATGATGATGGTGATTATGACAAGGGTCATTATGATGAGGATCGTGATGATGAAGATGATGATGATCAACATGATGAAGATGATGGTGATGATGGTTATCATGATGATGAAGACGATGATGATCAACCTGATGATGATGATGAAGATGATGGTGATCATCATCATTACCGCCATCATCTCCATTACCATCATCATCATTTTCATCGTCATCATCATCACCATCATCATGATCATCAACATTTCCATTTTCATCATCATCTTCGTCGTCATCATCATCATCATCATCTTCATCATCATCATCATCACGATCATCATCATCATCAACTTCACCATCTTCATCATCGTCATCTTCGTCTTCATCAGCATAATCGTCGCCGCCGTTGTCGTGATCGTCATCATCATCATGATCATAATTGTCCTTGTTTTCATCGTCATCTTCATCATCATTATCATATCTCCCTCACAATAGAAGTCTCAACATGTGATGAAAATTGCCTTCAAAACCAAGATAAGAAAATCATACAATACCAAATGATTGATAACAACATAAAGGTAAGTTCATGGCACATTAGATGGGTAACTACATGGCACATTAAGTAAGTACATGGCACATTAGATGGGTAAGTACACACATTAAATGATTGATATCAACATAAATTCTAGACAAGACATTTGTTTTAAATAACGCATTCAATGATTGACATTGGTTTTATGGCCACTATCAACTTAATAAAACACATATACCATTATTGACACCATCATCATGATTTGTCGACCTCTCGCACCTGCAGAAATTGCCATTACAGAGTATTGTCCATCCTTTGGCCCTTCGATGAGTATTGTCGACCTCTCGCACCTGCAGAAATTGCCATTACAACATTTTTCCCATCCTTTGGCTCTCCGACGAGTAAGGTTTTAGAGGGAGATTGCTACAACTTTATTTATAGTTACCAAGGGCCAACGATTTAGAGAGAGCCATTACGCTGACTATGAAGGGCCAATGATTGGTAAGTAAGTTACCAACCTTTCATTTAGTTACGATTTGGAGAGAGGTTTAATTGAGTAAGTTGTAGGTGTTTTCTTAAGTGTTGGGCAATGATTATTGGAGCTAGGCTGTGACTATTTGAAGGTTTCTAGATATGGCGTGTGACTGTTTCAGGGCTGCTAGGGCTGGGTTGTGACTATTTGAGCCTGCCTAGGTTGGGTCGTAACCCTTGTTGACCTGCTAGTGTTTGGTTGTGAATGTTACGATTCTATTAAGGTTGAGTCGTGACCATAACAGAAACCAACATCATTGAAAATAGATTGTGGATTTATGGGAATGCTCCCTTGGTGAATACGACACATTTCTCCACCATCAAACCACCTTGTCCCTCCAAACTTGGGTCATTTTCGACTATAAAGCATTAGGGTCTCTAAATCAACTGATGCCGCCTACCTTTACTAATTGACCTATTGTCCTGATCTCCTTACCATCTTACTTGGCTCTTAATTACTTATTTTTAGGAGTGAAAACCCCAACGTATTCGCACAAAGGTCCCTCCTTATCAAAACTGGACAAATCCAACTAATAAAAATAGGATTCATGGAGAGGAATTTCTTTAGCATTCCCTTGTTGTGTATGCTAGCAAGCATACACAATTAATAAAACTTTATGTGTATGCTTGCTAGCATACACAATTTCCACTTGGGGCTTGATAGTGATAAAATCAAATGAGCATGCAATTTCCCATGTGTCATTCATGCTTAGTGTAACGTTCCACTTGGGGTTTTGTTATTTACTTATTCCATGCAAGGTATTGAGTGTCTTTGTAAGGTATCACTCTTAGAGAGAACATTGTAGTGATTATTAGTTAGTGTTATTCTAGCTATATGTGAAGGATATTGAAATAATGAGTATTTGTTATTATAACAATGCTCATTCTCAACGGATGCATGCACTAGGGTTCCTTGGTTTGTGGGATGCAAGTGAAGAGTGTGTGAATCTTGTGTGATGTGAGTTATTGGGATTGGATAGTGGTGTGATCCTTATATATTGATGTTGATCTCCTTGAAGAGTATTTTGTAGCTTGGTCGGATGCCTTGATAGGGCTTTCTATTATAATTAGTTAGGGGTTGCACTGATTATGGATGCCCTAGATAGGGCTTGGGTTTCATTGAGAGTCCTTTATTATGATGAATTGGACTTGTTTTACCATATTGGTATTAGATGAGGTATTTAGCATGACTTAGATGAGACTACAGATTTGAAAGGCGTTATTATATATCTAATGTTAATGAATTCAGTTTCATGTATGCATACCATACATGTACTATTGAAGGGATTTTGTATTGATTTAGCACAAATTAGATGAGACTGCGGATTTCAAAGGTGTTATTATATATCCAATGTTAATGAATGAAATTTCATGTATGCATACCATAGGTTTACTAATAAATGGTTTTTGTATTGATTTATTGTTGAAGTATGTCTCCGTTGTCTATTTATTTGAACTTGCCTACCATACTGGTGGGAGAATTTAATGAAGTAGTTTCAAGTGGTTACTAAATATTTTATTTTTCCCTTAACACTCAAATTTCTATGAGATAGACCTATGATCAATCTCATTGGATTAAGTTGAAATTTATGAATTGGTTACACTAATACATATGAGCAAATTTGCGACGGTTTTTCGTTGCTATTTCCACGTTTTGTCGTTTCAATTGCGACAATAATGGTCACGATGTTTCATGGCACTTATTTCGTCTCTATAATGACAAACTCTATAATCCGTTGATATAGAGATGAAAACTGGCTACCACGGGTCTTCTATACGGTGGCCTTGAAATTGATTTTTTAATTCATTTTCTACGTTTCGTCGCTCTATCGACAAACTTATCATCTCTATAGAGACGAAAATATGGCCAAAAATTGCTGGGAAAATTTTTGGTTCCACGCACAATCGTGGAATAGGTTCAACGAACGTTTCTCTCTCTAGCGATGAATTTTGGAATTTGAACAGAAATTTCTTCCATGCAAAACCATGGAAAACCAATCTCTATCGACGGAATCTACAAGTTGAATGGTAATGTTTCCACAAAACTTCGTCGCTATAGAGGCGGTATTCGTGGAAAGCTACCTGGGGTTTCGATGATTTTGTACTACCCACGGCGAAAGTTCGTCGATATTGAGATGAAGCCATGGAGGTTTAATTTTTTTTAAAAACCATGGAAAGGAAGATTCCTTTCCACGGTTTTGGATATTCAATAAGTTCTTCTAATTGATGTGTAGTCTCGTGGACCTTTTAATTCTATTTTAGACCATATTTAATCAACGCCATAGAGAAGATTTCCAGAAGGTAATTCTGAGCCACAAACTGGGGCAAACCTACCATGTGATTTGATGTTTTAGGGATGAGTTTAATACATGTAAATGACAGAAATTTTCAGATCTTATAAAACAGAAAATGAAAGATGAATTAATATTTAAAATGACATAAAAGCTATGATTAGTGCCTAACAAATCCAAGTTAGGCACATGGGGTCAATTGAGGATCTCATGGAGGATTTAGTGATAAAGAGTAGATAGGGTTGAATGGTTCAAACCCAGTTTACTCCTTAATAACTAGATCCACTTCAGAAATCTTCAATAGGAAAATCCTAAGCTATACATTAGATATTTGTGAAACAAGAGCCATGAGGTGGCAATGTCACCGTAATTCCTAAAAAATATTACTACAAGACAAATGATATAGAATGGAAATATACCTCTATTTCAACCCCAACAAAGCTTCCCATGCCAAACCAAGAAATCTATCATAATACACTTGTAATATAACTACAAATGGTAGCTTCAGAGATGGAGGATAAAGGATAATTTCTCTTACTAGGTTTTAAAACTCGAGACTCCTCTTCCCCATGAGAAGGTTGGAAGAAGCTTAGACGACAGGAAAATCACCTACATTTCCACCCAAAAAAGGATTCTCGTGCAATATTTTGGTTTGGTAGAAAATGAAAAATAAAACACAATTTTGAATAGTAATTTAAAGAAACAATGAAGAAATGGAGCCAAAAAGTGAAAACAAACAGTTTTGATAGAGGGAAAGTGGTTAAAAAATAGAGGTGGACAATGCACAGAGAGAACATAAGAGTGATAAAAGCAAGGAATGGTACAACAAGAACACAACAAAGACAGTTAAGTCTGATATTCTTATGTTTCTATAAAAACATTGGATAGGAAGCATGATGAAGAGGCTAGAAATGAAAATAACAAAGTTATATTATACGACAAGTAAAAGCAAGTCATATAAAATATTAATGCCTAGGGAGAATGTAGGCAATGCAAGAACCCTTACCTTATCAATCCCCTTTCGCCAGGTCCATTGGCCCATACCACTTGCAAAGAGTTGTCATAGTAAACTAAAAACCATTTTGTTGGTTGGAAATTAAATTTATAAATTAAATAAATAATCCATTCCTAGACCTATACACAAGTAGTCATTTTGCTTGGCATGGAAAATATCAAAATACTCTATGAAATAAAAAAAATGGGCATATAATTAAATCAGCTAATGATGTTTGGAAAGTGTGTTCTTGGGGTAATTCCACCAAGAGATGTGGTTCTGGAGTCACATTCCACATGTCTTGCGAAGGAAATCAACAATCAACCTATCTATAACACATTTTCCACCAGAATATCAACTAGCATTTAAATTCTATATTACAATACCATTGCCTCACTGATGTGGAAACTTATGTTTGTATTCGAAAATATTTCTTTAACCATTGTATTAAAACGAAAACAACACACAAGTTTTAAAGTTTAATACATAAATATATTAAATACATATATAAATAGGTTTTTACTAAAAATGTGTGGACACTGTTAATACCACCATCCTGTCAAACAATATAAAACAAAAACAGAGGAAAGAGTCATGTTGTCTTACTATATGAATAAAATGTCACTAAATACTCCGGATAAATATTTGTTATCTATGAAATATTAACTTTCCAGTAAATAATAGCCTGCACGGGTGTGGCTCATTGGCGGTTCAGTTGTTATGAAGTCACTTGTTGTAAATTGGAGGTCACGAGATCAAAATCCCACCTGGGTTTTCCTGTGTCCCATGTCTTGCGAAGGGTGTGGGACACCTAGGGGTATAGTGGTAGCGGGAATGGATACCTGGACCTCGTGTCACTTGAGTACCAGCCCAGCTCTAGTTTTTGATTCCCCTAGTTACTAAAAAAAAATTTCTAGTAAATAATATTTAGATATGGAAATATTTGTTCTAACAGAATGCACTTTGAGGAGCTCATGGAATGCTTTTGTAGCGCACATATTAATACATTTTTTTTTACTTATAAGAGAATACTTCAATTTCTTGTTGACTCTAAGACTCACCCCATCAACATGCATTCTACAACCATGTGTGTATATGTCAGATAAAGAGAGAGGAAGAGAGAGAACTTTACGAAATAGTGCAAGCCCTTTAGATAGGTAAGGGGGTGAAAGATGGCGCGTCTTCGAAACAAGAGATATTTTCCTTGTCACAAAACTGCAGGATTGACGAATTAGTTGAAGCATTCATTGCCACAGTATTCAAAACCAAATCCACCTCTGCTCTCCAACTATCAGAACACAAAGAGCCACCCTACAAGCATTATCAAAATATAAACAGAGTTTTAGTAAACATAAATTTCAATTATCTGCAAGGAAATACAAAAAAATTAATTTAATCCAAAAAATTTAAATACACATGAACTGAAAGGAAATATATTTTATAAAAGCAACTTTGCAAATTTAACAATACAATTTTTTGCTTATAATTTATTATGCATTGTTTAAAATATTTCATTTTAAAGTTTAGTGTATGGTGATTAATTTCAAATTTCTCAGTGGTTTTCCATGATTTGGTTTTCATACTTCAGAGTCTAACCATAGACCTAAGGGGTTTCTAATTGTTATGTAAATTTGAAATCATCAAAGTTGCATAGCAATCTTAATCACCAAATTTTAGTATTCTATAAGTTATGAAAGATAAATCATGCCATTTGAAAATACTATTCAGCTTTGTTCAAAATCCAGATAACTACTGTAAGTACATGCAATGGTGTTGCAAAATTAAGTGGATCTTCCTTGACCCCTTTTCTATTATTTATTTCTCATCTTTTCTCCTAACAGTCCTTACAAACTCAGCGAGCGACATCTTTTCAACGTGTTAGCACTTCGTTTGCAACAGTCGATTTATGGGCTTGACAGAGCTCGAAAAGGGTCCTATTCATTTGAAAATTATGTGAGCGTCATTCAGATTATTAGAGGCACATTTTCCATGTTTTGAGATCGTCAGATAATGAAGAGAGCTCAATCTATGGTGGTAGATTCCTCCAGAGCTGAAGACTTGCAGCCGCGACAATGATAGAGAAAGGCGTCATAGACCAATGATCTAGGACCACAAGGAAGAAGAGTGACGATAGAGCATGTTTTTGGACAAAAGACATGAGAGAATGGTCAAAGTTTGGAATTCAAATAGTTTGTTAAAACTGGCAAACAATGAAGGGCCAAGATCAAAGCAAAGCCCAATCGACGGCCCAGAACAGTTTCATTGAGCAAACATGCTCGATAGAAGGAACTTTCCCAAATCATGAAACAAGTTAAAGGGTGGAAGTATCTGACAACAGGGATGAAAGCATAAGTGGATCTACGACCCAACTGATTTTTCAAGCCAAACTAGTGTGGAGGAAGTCACGATTCCAAATCGAAAAAAGTGGTACCGACTGCAAAGAATCAACAGTCACAACAAGAGCGGAGGTAGATGTATGGCTGTGGCTCTTTTCGCGATATGAAATAGCATGGACAACGTCAGGATCCTGATTCACGAAGAGGTGATAGGACCCACTCAGATTGACGATTGCATTGGAAGGTCAATCTAAATCAACAGGTAAGAACATGCCGCGATCTAAAGATGCTTGTTCTATCAAGAGAATAGAAGTTGGCGACAGAAGTAATGAAACATGGACCAATGTTATCAGAACCCAACCGGTTTTGAAAAAAACCCTCGGTTGGACCGGTTTACAAGCTTCACCGAGTCAAATCACGCACTGAAACCGTTTTTGGCCGGTTCCATACGAAATTGGCCAGTTTCAATGATGAACCGACCGGTTCCATACTAAACCACCCGGTTTTCTCCAAATTGTCCGGTTCAGTACAAAACCGGCCGGTTCTGTACAAAAATGCCAAGGACCCCCAAAAACAGCTAAATTTCAAATTCTTTCAATAAAATAAAAAATAGGGTCCATGTGTGAGCTATTTAATTGACCCACGACCCTTCTAATGTTATAAAAGGAGGCTCCCACCCTCCATATCAATCACATTTAATTGTGGATGGACTTGGGCCCTCTTCCATAGCAAGAGGATGCGAACATTGATGTTGCAGTTAGACAAGTGCCTTTAGGCTTAGGGGAGTCAATCCATGCTCATGTTGAGGATGTAGATGATGACTCTAAGTCTGAGCATGAGGTCTCAAATAATTCTGATATATGATTAGAATCATTATATTGTAGATTCTAGAGTCTAGACTATAGTCATATGCTTATATTTTGACTTTAGAGGCCATTTATAACCTCTTTGTTGATGTACTTTTTTTAGTTATGTATTTGCAATCGATGTTATTTTGGTCTTATATGCTCTTACTTTCTATATACATGAGAAACTTGACATATTTGTGTATAATGGTTTGAATTCACATGGATGCACATGGATATATATGTATTTTTTGAAAATATGAATGTCTTCTATATTTTTGCTCAACCGGTTTTTTGATCCGGTTTGTTTCACGGTTTGTTTCCTGTTCTAGTCCGATTCCGGTTCCTAGGGTCGGCCGGTTCGACCACCGGTCCGGTTCTGATAACATTGACATGGACATGAAAGGTTCCCCATATCGGAGGGTTGAGGAGGCCTCAAGGCTCCAAGTTTCACATCCATCGTAGGGCTGACAGTAGAAGAGATGTTCCCATGCATGATCTTCCTCCTAGAAAATTGGCCGATTCCCTCGACGCCATTTGTGATAGGCCTAAGGCAAAGGTCATGTCCAATGACACTAACTTTCCTAGCTCACAGGTTTGGCATGTGGTTCACGTAGAAGAAAGCAGTAGGGAAGCAGGAGGTTCACATTTTTGAGGGGACAAACTTGGAGTCTACACGAAGTGAAGAGAGACCGCGAACTAAATCCGCTTGACGCCACCATTTCTTGTGAGTGAAAAGGGAAGGAAGGTCAAATCCACATCCTTTAAACTAGCTGGAAAGCCACGCGGGAAAGCACTTAAAATACTTCCCATATAATATAAGATAATTAAACACTATAGGAGAAGATCCCCACCCTGGCATCACACATGCTATTGTCACGTCGACCGGTATTCAAGAGTATAGCCATCTCCAGGCTGTTTTGTCTTACCCTATATAGCACCATCTTCTGAAGTTGTTGAGGTATGGAAATGTACAGACGGTGAGAGGTAAAGGTTGAACTGCAAGAAGTGTTGAGTTCCTTCGCAGATAGCCAGGGCTGTGTGGTTTAAGAAGTTAGTTCAACAAGGGGTACTAATGGTTGGTGAACATAAAATTGTGTTTCTTCATTGTCCTAGTTATCCACACTAGGAAATCACCAATCACCGGGGCACAGATGTTAAACACCTAGGGAGGTTCACCTGGTTCCACACAACCATGCATTTGGATGCGTTGTGCATGGGTTTTTTACATCCTAGCGACGTCCCTCTGACACTTCCAGTTGCAGTCACAGCCTCTGAAATACCATCACACAGTGGTGGCTGAGATGTTAGAGAAAATTCTCTCTCTAGGACAGTATAGGTCTAAAGCCTTTACCACCGCCCCTATAATCTCCACTTAATAACTTTATCATGGGCAGGGAGGAGGTCAAACATGCACCCAGCTATGCGTCCTACAAGAAAACCCTCCTCGTAGGAGGGAGAGAGCGGTACAAGGATGATAAGCTTCTTAAGACGTATCATCAAGTGCATGGCCACCCTTTTCCCAGTCCCCTCCTATAACCGTGTTACCAGACGAAAAATGGGACAGGAAAATGACCAGGAATCGAGGCGCAGGTCTTCTTGTCAGCCTTTGAGCAACGTGGTCTGAAATAAGCAGGCTAGTCAAAGGACGCAGAAAGGTATGTCTGAAATGGTCCGAGTTGACAACTAACCATCAACAGGAAACATAGGGATCGCCTTCATGTACCGGGATAAATAAAACTCTGCGCTGTCAGTGCGCATTACCACATGCTACAACTCCATGATGTTTAGTCACATTTGTAAATCGTGGTGATATTTCCACTCTTTAGAATGTTAATGTTTGATTGCGATTGGAAACAGTTTTTAGGTTGGTTTCATAGAATAGTCTCAGTGCCGAGATAGTATAAGTACACTCCCAATAGAGGGAGATAAGGGTTGGTTGGGAAAATTTCAAGGGCTGAGGATCTCTATTGTAATTAGTCTCTGATTTCCGTGTTATGAATAAATTTGGAGAGGAAGGATTGTCTTTCAAGGAAAAGATTCTTGTGTCGTTGCTTCTTTCAATATGTAATCTCTTTACGTGAAATGTTCATCTCATTTCCATTCCAATTTGTTAATTTATTTCATGTATGAAATGAGTGTATAACAGTTTAGAATTCATACATGCTATGCTCCATCTGTTGTTTTAGATATTCACTTAAGTTTTCTTCAAAATTTATGTAGAATTCGTCTTGTTGGTGCTCTACGCGATGGATTGTTCCCTCTCATCTACTAATCACCCGCTGAATATCTCCTGATTGCAAGATCGACGGGTATCTTACCTCTGTTTGTAAATTTACGCCATTCTTTACCTCCTACAATATGTTCCCTACCTGGACCTCCAACTCCATTGCCCAATGGTTCCTTACTCTGATAGTCCCACCTACATCTTACATTAGCACACCCGCCCCATTCAGGAGTTTGGCCTCCTGACCATTCTTGATCGAATATCCTACGTGAAGTAAACCTGAAAACAAGTGAGAGATCCGTCTCTGACTATGCAGGGCCAGAGGCGCAGTCTAAAGCAGTTCTGCTATTTCCTGGGAGAGAACCCTTTTTCGCCCAACCTATGGGCTCAATCCCAGCGCTAACACAATGACATCCTCCATCTGTAGAGTTAAATTCAAACCATTATGAAGAAAAACCCTGAACATGAATTTGTTTTCCTCAGGTTCAGGATTGGGTTTCTTCTTAGGAATCACTCCAAGGTAGCCCTCATTCTTGCTTCTTTTCCTCCTGGTAGAAGATTCTTCCATATTGGACACAAGTAACGACAAACCACAGAGGGAATATTGTGTTCTTCTATCGCAACGCTTGCCTACACTTAGAATTTGGAAGAATTGATGCATGCAACAAGATTTCATTAGTTTATACAGAGAATTCTATGGCTGGGGTCGATGTCTCACTAATTACTCAAAGAAATTATCCATGTACAACTCAAGACAAGCTCTAGCATTCCACAATTGCTACATAGTTCCACTCAGTAGCCACAAAGTTCCACCATCACTTATATTGGGATCCTCACCATTAGTATCACCCTTTTCCTCCTCATCTATCCTTTGACTCTACCTCAATTCTCCAGGGACATCAATTAAAACCATTCAATTTTGATGAAACTATCTAATACAAGCCTTAAAATATCATAGAAAAAGCTCATGCCTAATTAATGATTTTGGCTTGACTGAAGGGTACATTTTTACTAAGTCCATGATAGAGGAATTCAACAATCAATGGCACCAACATTGGGTTACATAAAGGGCTTGGTGCTCTTGATTAAATGCCAATCCCATTCCTTGATACATGATAGAATCCAATCAAACGACTGTAATCTTGCCAATCCTGAAATCATTTAAGCTGTTAAGTTTGATGAATTTTTGAATAAAGTATGAAATTCCACTTTCTCCATATGAAGTATGATGAGGTTGGAAACTTTCTCAAACATACTAGAACAGTTAGTGGTAATGTTAAAAATTTAAGCAAAAGGATAGAAAAGGAAAGATAGAGGAAATGTCAACTTTTACCAGCATTTTTGGTCAAGTCTAGTAAAAAACTGAGTCAAACCAAGTCAAAATAGGTGGATGTAGAGAAGAAAACATGTTGTATGGACATTGGTATGGCATGGAAATTATTTTCCATCTGTAGAAACATGTTTCCATTGGATCTGTCTTTATGGCTGGTAGTGGTAACTAGTAACACATTTCTAGTCTCTACCACACATTTCTGTACCAAAATGTTCATGGCACGACACCTATTCTGGTCTTTTCGGTAACTTAGCCATGGACTCTAGTGCCCTGGAAAATGCATTTGGTTGCAGGGAACCTTCTTTCTATTTAATTACAAGGACAAACAACTATATATTATACACAATTGTATTAGAGACCAGTGCCTTTAAATCAATCACTTCTATGAATGAAGAAGACATAATAAGTTGATGTAGTGCTTATAGATGCAAACGTAAATGATATCAAGTCAATGTATTCAATTCGAGATATATGGAATTCGTATCAAGGTCATCCAGTAGAACTTTAGCATACAAGAGATCATTAGCCATGTAACCATATACAATTCAATTGCAGTATTTAACCAACCAATAACCTTCCATTCAAGTATGTGGACTCATATAAATATAGCAGCAATAATATAGTATGACAGTTCTAATTATGATAATTTTATAGCAGTAGTGAAGGTTACCAATGTAAGGTGTATAAGAGTTTTAGTTTTGCATTCAATGTAAACCACACCACTCCAAACCTTTAACACTATTCTTAGCAATATAGGAAAACCACCAAATGTATGTTCCAGACTTGTATCTATGAAAATAATTTAAATTTTCAGAATTTATTTACCTCTCTTAAACAATATCACCATCCAACTAATAGTTAACCTTTGATTTAGTCAATATTTACTGTGGTTGTGGGTAGGGAGGCTGTCAAAGTTTGACAGTTTGCAGTTTATTGCAGGCTGTAGGAAATAGGTGGAAGTGTGTTGATATAGGGTTGTTACAGCCTTGTTTTTGAAATGGTAACAACCAACATATATTCCTCTCAAATAGAGTACATAGTGTCCCTTTAAATAAAAAACATGGCATGGAGTTATCTTGGCACCTAAGAGAATTGGGTTTTCAAGTCCAAAGAGCACCAGTTATTGTATTATAATTAAGAAAATAGGCACTTACATATCCTATTAAAAACATTCATAGTCTAGATTTTAACTATAAATTCATGGGAATCTTGACATGATTCCCAAAAGGAATGAACAAAACTAGAAACAAACCCACATTTTGCAGACATGCCAATTAGATAAATACCCACAAAATAATATGAATCAAATCCATATTTTATGGTGAGGATATGAACTTTCTTACCCTGATCATAAGCCATGATTTTTTCACAAATCAGAATCACCGTCGAGAAAGTAAAATCATTCGGCCTCATCCCCATCATCAATGCTTGCCAACACATATTGAGAGCCTCTTCATATTTCCCATTCAGAGCATACCCTACAATCATACAGCTCCACACAACCACCACATTCCATTCATGCATATTGTAAAAATATTTGACAACAAGCAAACACGGGCATGGCAACATTAAAATATCTCATTCCCTTCCTCCTTTTCCTCGATAAATGTTGGTTTTATTTCTCACATTGAATTTCCCAAGTTCACCTGGACATCTCATGCTTCATGCTTGCAATGATATTTGAGACATTTCATCTCGACCACATCCACAACAATGAAAAAAACCATGAATAAAATAAAAACACAATAGGTAATCAAGAAAAACATAGAAGGAAACAAACCTAAAGGTATAAACATTGTTGCCATTCTGGAGGTGGGGTAGGTGGTTCTAGAAGCATGGGCTCACATGTGAAGGGAGTGGATGATGCACTAATATGAAAATTCCTTCGCCCACCCTTCCTGTAAAAAAAACATCATAGCATGTTCCAGATCCTTCAATGAAAGTTCAAAATCGAAAACCCCCAAATGGGAGCCGGAGCAGATCCTGGGCACATGTTTTTGAATGCTAATGAGCAAGTGCGAGGGTGTTTTTGAATTCTACGTTTTTTGTTTAATTATTTTCATATTTTATATTTGGTGTTTTGTTTTGTTTTTTTATTTTGCATATTTATTTTTTGTTTAGTTTATTTTGGGTTTTTTTTATTTGCATATTTTATATTTTGTTTCATTTTAAATTAATTATAGTTAAACAACTCTATGTTTTTAATTTAGTGTATTTTAATTTAATTTAATTTAATTTAACTAGTCTTTTGTCAAAATTTGTATTGGTTTCATTGCTTATAGTGAGATCCTATACATAGGTCCCTTCAAGGACGAACATGATGATGATGATGATGAACATGATGACAATGAAGACGACGGATATGATGGTGATGACAGCAACACCGACGATGATCATCATCATCCTTGTCATCGTCATCACCATCGTCTTCATCAATATCATCATCATCATATTCATAATCATCATCATCGTCGTCGTCATCATCGTCATCATGATCTTCTTCATCATCGTCATCTTCCTTATCATCATCTTCATCATCAACGTCTTCATCATCACCATCATCATCTTGATCATCATCATCATATTCATCGCCATCATCAACAACATCTTCATATTCATCATCAATATCATCCTCATCCAATTCATCAGCATCTCCATTATCATGATCATGATCATCATCATTTTCATTATCATTGTCATCATATTCATCATCACCATCATATTTGTTATCATCATCATCATCATCATCATCTTCATCATCGCAATTTTAGGGGGAGATCAGTGAATGGAGACGTCTACATGATAGGGGGAGTAGCCAGTTGAGTGAAAAATTAAGGATTGTTCCTAACACCCATTCCAAGAACTAATCTAACAATTCAATATGATCCGAGGAAGTAGTAAATAAAATACAACTTTTTGGGTCCTGTGAAGCCTCTTGTTCTTAGATTTGTACACATGAAGATCAAGACTTATGGACCTAGTCTGGTGTCTTAAAAGAGGAAGATCCAAACTGAGCAGTTTGGTAGTTCCATAAAGTGCATTCTTTATAGGAGTGAATAATCACTCATAACCATTCTATTATAATGTTGGCGAAGCTCAGAACAATTTAGTGAAGACCAAATTAAAGATCTTGTCATCACATATTCATCATCATCATCTTCTTCATCAGCATATTCATAATCATCACCATCACCATCACCATCACCATCATATTCATCTTCATCACCATCCCCATCCTAATCATCATCATGATAATCATGATCATCGTCTTCATCATCCTCATCCTAGACATCATCATCATCCTTATCATCCTCATCCTCATCATCATCGTCCTCATCCTCGCCCTCATCATCATCACCATCATTGATGTCATCGTCATCATCACCACCATCATTGATCATCATCATCATCTTCATCATCATCATCATCATCATCATCATCGTTGTCTCCCTCTTCCTAATCAACATCTATGGTCGATCTGCGAAAAGTGGTAGGGGCTGCAAAGATCTACAGTCGGAACAAGATGTTGGGTAGATCAATGGGTGAGAAGCATTCCAGGATCAGAAGTTTCTCACTCGTTCAGATGAAAAAGGGTTAGTAGAATGTTCAAGTTCTCAAGGTTGAGCGGTCCCAATGAAGGTAGTTTAGAGATTGACGGTTGATATTGATCTCCCCAAATCAAGCTGTGCAGGTTGATAGTGTTGATATCCCCTATTATGTCTCCCCTCCTCACTTGCCTCACCTTTTGAATTGAGTCCTCTTCTTCTTCCTCCTCTTCCTTCCACAGGCTCTCTGATATGCACCCTAAGTGCCCTCGAAACAAAGAATGATCTCTGAAAGTCTCCGGACACGTCAAATACTATCCATAATCCACCTAAAATTAGGGATTTTGTTTGATCACTTTGAATTGAGCATCTGGGGAGGACATGATTCAATTCTAAAAATAGTTGTTGAATTTAGGGTTGATAAAAAAAGTTGTTGCCTGAAAGCATTAGGTTTACATTCTGGGGTTTTTCTTTTAGGTAGGCACACCGAAGGATACTTTTTTCAATGTGTTTGAATAATAATTATATGCATCGAGTTTTGAAAAAAGAAATTAGAATCCCTATCAATCCCTCTAATTTGACATCTAGATGTTAGTAGACTCAATACTAAAGTTTGAAAGATAAATTTTCAAGTCTTCTAATACTTAGGTTTATTATGGTGAAGACAATACTTAGGGATTAGGTGGAGTTTGAAATTGAATGGCTAGTGAACTGTGTCCATATGGACAAACATATCAATTAGCTTTGTGATGGTATTTGTAACTTTTTTTTGCCATTAATGGAAATCTGGATCCTAAAAAACTTATTTAGCTGGAAAGATAATAATACAATGCTTTTAATAGCATGTAGAAAAGTTCATTTGAAAACAGGTAAGGTAAAATGTCATGGAAAATTTATTCTTCTATTTTTTTTACTTTTATGTTGTTTATTTAAACCATTGGTTATGGCAATGATCAAGTGGTCACAACAAGGATCAATAATTTTAAATCTCCCAGGGATGTACAATGTTAGAAGTACACTAGTTTTAGGTGGATACGTTGGTACTAGACAAAGATCATCTTTTTAGTTTTTGTTATTAATGTTAGGGATTGGATTTGATGCTTGATCTCTTTTGGCCTTGTAACATAGCAGTTATAATAGTGGAGCTCTTCTCAAAACAATTCTATATAGAAATAAGCTTTAGTACCCCATGAACCTACTTTCACCCCTAATTTCATATTATGTATTCAGATAAGGTTGCAAGTAGTTCTCAACTACTATAATCACTTTAGCATGATAGGAAACAAACATTTCCCTTCAAAAAATAAATAGGCCAAAGAACATGCAATACAAAAAACCAATACTCCTAATGGTTATGGCTATGTTCACATTAACAAAACAAGTGCATCAATCTCTTTTTAAATGGGATTTTTGCCAATCTCATCTTCCATCACCATTACATGTTCTTCATTCTCAACCTTTATTTTAGTCTCTCCTCCTCTATACTAACTCTCGAGTAATCCCCATAAAAAGAATCTGGAAGTGATAAATAATATGTACATGGTTTACCTCACTAATTCCATGTAAATGTTGAATCACTTGAGATTTCTTCTTATTGTCATTTTTTTTCTATACAATGTTTTTAATAAATAATGAATTTTTTTTAACACTTAAATTTTCAAATGAAAAGAATGATTTATTTTTAAATGTCAACATTGAAGGGTTCAATTTCTCACAACCCTTCAAAGTAAAATGAGACCTTCCCTTCAAATTTGATCCCTAACTCTGGAGCCGTTCAACCTGGTAAAGGTGGTGTCCTGGTCAGGTCTGGTATGTCCTCACATACAAGCTGACCAATAATCATATCCCTCGACACCATTTGTGACATGCCTTAGGTGAATATCATGTCCAAAACATCACTGATTCACCAGCCTTCTTGACTCCAGAGATCTGACACGTGGCTTGCGTAGAAAACAACGGGAGATCATGAAGTTTAGATCTTTGAAGCTGCGAAACTAGCCTCTACATGAAGCAAAGGGATGCGGCTAGACGAAACCATTCTGAAAACCATCGTCAGCGTAAGTGAAAAGGCAAAGAATGTCACGTCCAAACATTGCAATCCATGTGGACATCAATGCAGCATCAAAGGAGGTGGCATGACTGGATTCTCAGCAGAAAATAGAGATCCCTACCCACGTGTCCACTCGTACTGCCATTATGATGACCAATCATCTCTGTATCCATATTCATCTTCATCACCCTATATAAACACCACCTTCCCAAGACGATTAAGATGCATAAGATGAATCAGTAATTAGATACAATGCTCGAAGTGTTATTCTACTAATAGATTCTAAGAATTCTGAAAGAGTTGAAATGGCGATATGCTTTGAGAAGCTTGTCAGTCTCGGGGTGTTTATGGTTGGAGAGATTGATTCCATGCTCATCTGTCACCCTGGTTTTTCACACCAGGAAAGCGCCAACCATCGAGGCCAAGATTTGAAGCACTTTGAATGTTTCTGGATAGCTATACCTCTGGCTGCACGGTGCCTGGGTTTTCCTGTCCCAGGAGTGTCTCCCCAGAAATCCTTGAAGAAATCATGACTTCCAAAGTCTCGATACATGGGGACCGTGTTCAATGGCAACCAGTAGGAACGGATGCTCGTGATGGGGTGGCAGGTATCGAAACTCTTCATTGCCTCGTTTGTGAACTCTAGTTGCAAAATTTTTCTGAGGTGGTGAGGAGGCGGAAGACACCCCCCACTGTATGACTTGTAGGAGAACCTGCGCCATGGGAGGTGGGGAGTACAAAGCTACCCTTCTCCAAGTCCCCTCATACAACACTATTACCAGGACAGAGGGGGGTTGTAGAAAAGGAAAAGCATGGAAAGGATATAAACTCCTTTTCCAGTCCAAAAACCATGCAGAAAGGTGCCTTTGAGCACAAAATTACACACACCTAGGGAAGGACACATTGCTGATTCGACAGATAGACGAGTGGTCGAGCCCAGTCAGCAGTGAGTCATCAGAAGCATCCTTAACGTCGTTTTCACGACCTGCAAGCTCAGAAACAGAAGCGACGTGCTACCATCCAGACTGAGCATGCACATTAAATCCATATATAATGTTTGTTTTAATATATGTAGGCCATGGCAGTAGTACCACACTCTAAGTTGTTGGTAGTTGATTATGACTGTAAACAGTTTCATGTCCTATTTCGAGGATTAGCCTCGGGGATTGAGATAGTGTAAATTTCTCCCCACATAGGGGAGAAGGGTTGGGAATTTTCAAGAGCAAAGGATCTCCTCTATAACGTGTTTCAAGCCTTCCAGATATGAATAAAATTGCAGAGGAATGATAATCCTTTCATGGCAGAGGTTCATGTGTCGTCCTTTTCTTCAATAAGTAACTTATTTACGTGAGTGTTTATCTTGTTTTTCATTCTAGTTTGTATTTGATTTTCATGTTTGAGCATTAGTGTATATGGTCTAGAATTCATCTTGTATGCTCTCGGCCCATTGTTCAAGCATTTTCGAACATTTTCTTCTAAAGTCATGCAGAATTCACCCTGGTTAGGTGCTCTACATGGTGGACTGTTTTCTCTTGACTACTAATCACCTGCTAAATATCTCCAGATTGAAGGATGGATGACTCTCTTTCCTCTGTCTGTAAACTTTCACGATTCCTTACCTCCTGCAACATATTTCAGATTGGATTGTTGACTCCATTTCCCAATGGTCCCCTCCATGATCCTCCCACTAGACTTTATAAAAACAAACCCGTTCTATTCATAAATATGACCTTTTGACTTGTCTTTGATCGATTAAATATCTTGCGTAAGAAAACTCTGTAAATAGTGAGAGATCCCTCTCTGAATTAGCCACCAATTATCTTGCTTCCTTGAGTTACAAGTGGTTTCCATTTTCATACATTGAGTTTCCCTCATCTTTATCATGATAATGGGGCTTGTGGTTGTTTTTGATATGTATATATTCAATTAGAATTACTCATTATATATCACATGGATGTAAGGATTAAAAATAGAACTTGGGGATGCATAAAAACAACCCTCATTTTCATAGATAAATTCATAAAAGCCAAAAGCCAAAGAAAATATTTCAGGGTTACACATTACAATTTACAATTCTCGTAAGGAAAAGAAAATCACTTACTTGAGCCAACTGTAGTTGTGGAAGCAAGATAGCTAAGACACCACCCCGTGAACAAGAATGAACCGTCACTCCAACAGCAACCATATCTGCAAATGCCCAAGTTAGACCAAACCCTAAAATAAGGTAAAAAACTCTTGAAGAAAAACTACAACAATAGAGTTTACCTCGAGTTTCCATGCTGAAATTACCAAGGTTTCCATGCAAAAAACAATGAGACCACCCAAATATACAAAATCCACCCTTCCATGAGGAAAATTTTCAGAAAAGTGGTCAAAATTGGTCCCAGCAGCCTTAAGAGAATGCCCGCCAGAATTCATGGTTTGAGAAGAATTCCCATACCATGGTATCGTCCTATAGCTAGTTGGTTTGGCTACCTATTCATGATTTGATTTTGCTTTAATATTTCTTGAGGAGAAAGATACAGGCCTGCCAAAACAGGGTTTTTCACCAGGGGATGTAAAAATGGCTAAGTAGCCTTAGAAAGATGCCTGCCATAAATTATGGGTTATAGTAAATGCCCACAGCACACGGGGGTCTTGTAGATTGGTATTCAGCCTACTTGACCATGTCTTCAGATTGTCTTGGAAGTGGATGAAGAAAAAGTTATGGACTTGCCAAAAGGGTGTTTTAGGCAGATTAGACCAAATTGAGAAATTTGTCTAAGTATGGAATTGGTGTTAAATCTGCCCAAGTGGCCTTAAGGAAATGTCGGCCATGCCTCATAGGATGATGTGAAAAATGTATTGAGAATGTGAATATCTAGAGTGTTGTATGGAGCATACAACCATGTCACTTGCCTCACCAAACTACAACATATATTTAATAAGGAAGAATTGATCCCAACAGCCTTAGTCAAAATTGGTCCCAACAGCCTTAAGAGAATAACTGCCACAATTCATTGTTTGAGAAGAATTCCCACACCATGGTATATTCATATGGCTAGTTTGTTTGCATACCTATTCATTATTTGAGTTTTCTTTAATATTTCTTGAGGAGAAAGATACAAGCCTGCCAAAACAAGGTGTTTCACCAATGGATGCAAAAGTGGCTAAGTAGCCTCAGAAAGATGCCCGCCCTAAATTATGGGTTAAAGTAAATGCTCGCAGCACATGGGGGTCTTGTATATTGGTCTTAGGCCTACCTGACCATGTCTTCATATTGTCTTGGAAGTGGATGGATAAAAATTTATGGACCTGCCAAAAGGGTGTTTTAGGCAGATTAGTCCAAATTGAGAAATTTTTGTGAGTATGGAATTGGTGTTAAATCTGGCCAAGTGGCCTTAAGGAAATGCCCGCCATTCCTCATAGGATGATGTGAAAAATGTATTGAGAATGTGAGTCTCTAGATTGTTGTATGGAGCATACCACCATGTCACTTGCCTCACCAGAGAGTCTCTAAGGAGGAAGATGTCAACCTGCCAACTTTGTGAAACTTTGGAAATTGACTAAGTATGAAAAAGTAGTAAAAAATACTCTAAGAGAATGTCGGCCATAATTCATGGTTTGAATATAATTCCCGCACCACCATATTAGGCTATATCTTGTTGAACTGGCTATCTAGTCATGGTCTCAGTTTGCCTTAATCCTTTCTGAGGAGAAAGTTATAAGTTTGCCAAAATAGGGTTTCGGGATAAACCTTGAAGAAATTCTTGGACATGGCTAGGTGTTGGAAAACTGGTCTAGGTGGCCTTTGATCCATGACATTTGATACATTTATTTTCACAAGGATGGCCCTTGGCGGGCATTTCCAAACGACCTCTCAAAATCCCATTCTCAACACTCAGGCAATTTTCTTGTGTTTCTCAATATGCAAAATAGTATTTTTCCTACTTTTGGCGGATTGATATTTTGCATATGTGACCATTGTAATTCAGCCTGAAAGTATGGCTGGATAGCCATTTCAACAAAGAACAAATCCATGCCAATTGATGAACCTATTGACATACACCCAACATCTGGTAGGCATTTGAAAGTGGTCTTCCAAACTGCTTATTGACACTTGACAAATCTCTTCAGACCCTAAGTCACCAAGGTGATTTTATTTTTTTCATCAAACTTGGAGAGTGAGACATCAAAAATGTGAGGAATATCATACTCACTCAACCATGCCAATCTTCTCTCTTCCAACCTCATCATCTAACCTTGGCGGGAATTTTACTGGGATAGTGCAAATGAAGGTGAGAGGCACTTTTGGCAGATTGATATCTTCCTCCTCAAACTCTCTTTGGGCAATCTAAAACCATGGTTGGATGCACCAACCAACATAATGGAGCCTATCACTTTCAAATAATTTTTCTCATCATCCTATGAGCCTATCACGTTGGTAATAGAAATTCACCTAACAATCTACAAAATTCAAAAGAATAAGTCAATGTAAACAATATTAATCATCAATATTGCATCCATACTTTACAAATTAGATAACAATAGCAATATAGGAAAAACGTCAACCCTTTATGTACATGTGAACATGCAGACATAAATAATTAACAAATTACATACCTTAGTATCTGTGTGAGACAAGTGTTTGATAAACCATTCAAAACCTTCAAGTTCACTAACAACATTATAGAAGATAGAAGAATTGTTTTTGAGCCTTCATAAAGAGGTTGACGTGACTTCTTGAGTAGAGGATCAGCATCATGACTATCATCTTGGTTGTTCTCATCCATTGGAGAAAATGTGTATTGGATCAATCTATGTATCTCATCTTCCTGATTTGTATCACTAATGTTATCTCCATCCATATCATCATTAAGAACTTGATCAGCTTCAATATTCTGATCTAGATGTTCATCACCCTGTAAATGAGTATTTCTGCTAGTACTTGGCAAATAACTCTCTGGAAGGCGACATTTTGGGGGCATTGTCTATATATTTACAAACAACGTAGTAAAATTAGTGTGTATAGAACATATAATAAAACGATAAGAAATTTTACTAAAATTCATGACATGATGACTATTACATAGAATACATTAAAAATTGAATAAACTCTTACCAAGGGACAATATTCATAACCCCCTTCGGCATGCCCCTTCTCCCTAAAATGTCTTTCAGTTGTCGTTCTTAAAATTCTTCTTCTTTGCAAGCCCCTGCAATCAGAGCAAGGGCAATAACATTTTCCATCTCCCCTCACCTCTAATGCCGCTCTAAACTAAAAAAGCTTCCTTGCATTTTCATTCATAGTGAAAAATCCTTGTAGTGACAAGTAATTTTCTTACCTACACCATACCAAACAGTAACTTGTCAAATACATTAGATATAAGTATATTTCTAAATGCAGTATATTATATACCAATTTCTATAAAGAAAAACATGAATATTGTGATGAATAGGGTTGTCATTGATGACAACATTAATGACAATCATTTTGGAAAAGTATGGTAATTTGGTGAAAAACAAGGAAATGACTAAGTATGGGGAAATTAGTAAAACTTTGCTTAGGGATATGCACACCATAATTTATAGGAGAATATAAATGCCCGCAACACATCGGGGTCCTGTATATTGTTGTTTTTAGTACATGACCATGTCTTCAGTTTGTCCTAAAAGTGCTTGAGGGAGAAGTTATGGACCTACCAAAACAGGGGTTTGTGCCAGAGCAAGCAAAAATGGCTAAGTAGCCTCAGAAAGATGCCTCCCCTAAATTATGGGTTAGAGTAAATTATGGTAGCACATGGGGGTATTGTAGTGTGTTGGTTTTTATACCTAACCATGGTATTATTTCTCCTTAAGAATGTATGAAGATAAAGTTATGAATCTGCCAAAATGAGGTTTCAGAATAAATTTTGGAGAAAATCCTGAAAATGACCAAGTGTTAGAAAACTGGCTTAGGTAGCCTTAAAAAAATGCCCACCACAAATTGTGTGTTGAATAAAATTCCCTCACCATATGGGGGTCTTGTAGATTGATATTTTTCCTACCTGGCCATGTCTTCATATTGTCTTGGAAGTAGCTAAGGAATAAGTTATGAACCTGCCAAAACAGTGTTTTAGGCAAATTGGACTAGACTAAGAAAATTGTCCAAGTGTTGGAAAAACTGGCTCATGTGGCCTTGGGAAAATGCCCGCCGTACCTTATAGGTGTATGATAAAAATTATATGAATCTATCATCCTACAGCTTGTTGAAGAGGATATCTCACCATGGTCTCAGTTCTCAAAGAAGATGTTTGATGACAAAGATAATGGTTTGCCAAAACAAAGTTTCAGGTTGTTTTGCACTATTCCAGTACTAGCAAAACTGCCTCGGTAGCCTCAGGAAAATGCCCGCCCTATCTCATAGGATGATGAGAAAAATAATATGAAAGTGTTAGGCTATAGCTTGTTGATGGGTGCATCTAACCAAGGTCTCAGTTATCATGTAGCATGTTTTATGACAAAGATATAAATCTACGAAAAGTAGGAAAAATATTATTTTGCTTTTTAAGAACACAAGAAAATTAGTTGTTAGATTCAAGAAATTGAAAAGGTATTTTGAAATTCCTGCAAGGAGGGGTTATTCTTATGATAAAAGTCATCAGGTAGCATAGGCATGTTCCTTGGTGGATTGACTATCCAACCATACCTTCAGGTTGTCTTATGATGGTCTCATATGCAAAATATCAATCTGCCAAAAATAGGAAAAATAATATTTTGCATAGTGAGAACAAAAGAAAATTGACCAAGTGTTAAAAACAGGAGTTTGAGAGGTCAGTTGGAAATTCCCGCCAAGGGCTGTCTTTGTGCAAGTAAATTTACCAAATGCCATGGATCCATTCTTTGGTAAGTTTTCCATACGCTGATGACTTCAGGTCTCCATAGAGTGTTCACACGTGTGAAATAGGAGTCTGCCAAAATGGGAAGAAATATGTTTTGATGCTCAAAAGAGGTTGAGAAGCTATTTTGAAATGATTTCCAGAGGTTGTGTGTGTGTCAACAGATTTATCTTGTGATATGGTCTTGTTCATTGTTGAAATGGCTATCTATCCATGCTTGCAGGTTTCCTTATGGTGATCACATCAGGGAGAAATCAATCTTCCAAAGTAGAAGAAAAATTGCTTTTACAAGTTAAAAACAATTTTGTCTAAAGTGTTAAATTAAACAGTTTGGAAGCCAAATGATCTCTAGATGATGTGTGTGTATCAAAAAGTTCAAAAGGTGACATGGATCTGATCCTTGTTGAGGTGGCTATCCATCCATACTTTCAATTTGCATTATGATGGTCATATATGCAAAAGATGGACCTGCAAAGTTGGTGAAAAATAATAAACATAGTTTATTGAATAAGAACCTACATGAATGTATTTAGAAAAATAAAAAGAATTAAGACAGAGTTTTGAAGAGACACATTTTACTATTGGAGAGATGCATTGTTTAGAAGAAGTTTTAATTGATTATTTCATTAAAACAATAAATAACAAACAGAGATTCGAAGAGGTGTCTAAGCATGATGACATGGAAAGGTGTAATTCGAACAAGACATGAAGGACAAAGATGCCTAAGGACATGCATAATGACATTGACAAGCAAGCATGATAAGCATGGAACATATAGAGAGTCAAATGACTCATTATGTGGTCATTTCAAGATGATTTGGGAAAGACAAAGATGTTGGTGCAAATATGACAAGGATATGGTGACATGACAATAGACAAGCAAACTTGATGACAGAGATGGCTGCGGGCATGATAAAATAGTCATTAGAGGAAATTTGGGGTCTAAAATGGGCCTTATAAGAAAACGTGCCAAAACAAGTTTTTGTGAGTTGGAATTCAAGAACCAATAGAATTTCAATAAAATAAGTCAACCATAATGGTTGA
The DNA here is from genome assembly GCA_001517045.1 of Pseudotsuga menziesii. NCBI lineage: Eukaryota > Viridiplantae > Streptophyta > Pinopsida > Pinales > Pinaceae > Pseudotsuga > Pseudotsuga menziesii. The sequence continues at coordinate 610,534 of LPNX010361095.1, read as the reverse complement.
ATTGACATATTTGTCATTAAAAAAAACTACTTTTTTTGTTCGTATTTTCGACATATCTCATTGTGTTTTTACTCAAATTTCGATCGGGAGAGCTCGTTGGATGCGGAATTTGATTCCGCATCCAACGAGTACCCACACTGCATACTTTTGACAGATCCCGCTACCCCAAAAACAAGAAATACCTGAAAAAACGTGATGATGATATGTTGCATTGTTGCTTAATAGACTTTGTGTTATCTTGATATATTCACCCTCTAAGATATATACATGGCTAGACTTTGGATATTTTTCTCTAATGTTTTGGAATCATGGATTATGACCTTTACAATATTGTTTTTTTTTAATTTAAAAATTTTAATCGTTTTTTAGTATACGGAGTCATTAAATTCAAATGAGTTGAGTCATTATTGATTCAAAGTCTTAGTCAAAGTTTCTAGTAAAAGTTGACCCTCCACTGATTTGGACTCTTAGAGTTCTTAAAACATCCATAGACATTGTGAGAGTACATTAGTTTCTTTGCTTGATACATTGATTATTAATAATTATGTTGATATTTTATTGAATGTTGTTTTACGGATGCTTGAGGCCACAAAAAGACCCAGAATTTCCCATAGTGCTGTAAAAATGGTATAGACCTGTCTAAAAAGTAATATTTGTCATAGGACTAGATTAACCAGTTTCTAGAAAAAGAACTATAAAGATAACCAAAGGGTTTTTTGTTCTTCTCATAAAGATGAATAATTTATTTTGGAAATGTATGTGACCTATATGCTTAGTGGGGATGAGTACTGAATCCACATGTCTCCATATGATTTTATATATGGAAGGCCTTACATAACCCCTCTAAGTTGGAATCACTTAAAGTACCAAGCAATTTTGGGACTCAAGATACTACAAGGGATGGAAACGAAAATGGCTAAGACAATGATAGTTTATAGAACTATGAGAATACAAAAGGGGATTGATTTCCTTGTAGCTTATTTAATGGTGTCTCTCGCCCATCTTGAAGAAGAAATGGTATCCTAGAATATCAAGTTGCAATTCTGCCTAGATAACCAGATTCAGGAAATAAAATTATAAAGATAACCATAAGGTTTTCCAGTTCTTCTCATAGAGATGAATATTTCAATTTGGAAATGTCTATGTCCTATATTCTTGGAGGGGAGGTGTGATGAAACTAGTAAATACTTTTTGTTGTTGTTTCAAAAGGCTTAGCTTTATAAGTCAATATAATGTACAAAGAGTAATCCTTAACATCACTGAATTTCCTCTTACCACCACAATGAGGAAGGAAATCATATCCAACTGGGCTGTAATAATAGAGGACACAATGTACTCTCCTAGAAAGGAACTTAGCATAAATTTGAGCTTCCTAGCATTCCAAAAAACTTTGGAAATCCATTCAATTGAAACCCTTTTTAGGATTCTAAAAGTTTCTTTATATCTCTTTTTCCATAAATAGGATAGAGTAGTGATCCAGAGGACATGGCAAATGGACACCAATAAATTTCACCCAGAACATAGCATAATTGCTTCTCATCTCACAGAATTAGCCCAGAATTGGCTTTCTGCTCATTCTTTGCTGCTGAAACACGGCCAGAACTATTGTCCAATTGCATAAGTCAACCCAGAATATGGATAGGAGGCTGCTTTCTGCTGCTAGATATGAGTTCAAGCACAAATAGAAGCCACTTCAAAAAAATTCTTCCACCTTTTTAACCCATCAAAGTTGGCACCATAAAATTATTAATATATATTGGTGTAAGATTTCACTATTAGGCATACATATTATGTTGAGTTCTTAGGATTAAACCACATGGAATACTTTAAAATTGTCTGACACTAGTGAATCAATTTCTTCTCAACCCCCATATGGGCCTTAAAAATTAAGAAGATGTAACTATTTACCTAGTCTGTGACTAAGAAAAATCATGCATAGGCCTGAAAATACTACAAATGAATTGGAAAATACTACAAAATCATTCATAGGTCACGATGGGTGGTCAATTAGAGTTTTGTTGAGCTAAACTGGGCTAATTCCTAGTGATCAACATTCTGAGCACATTGCAGCCTCTTAAGCATCAGTAAACAATATCTAGGTCTGGTATTGTTTTGAATAATTCTGGGAGCCTTATTATAAGTCCTAGGTAAGTTCTGTTTGTAAACGCTAGCAGTAGGAGGCTTGGGTTCAATTGTGGCCGACAAACTATGCATGTTTTCATTTGTCTCTCTACCTTCATACCAACAGTCAACAACATTTTAGGGCAACTCTGATTTGAGTTTTGGGCATGTCAGAGACCTGAAATATGGTTCATCCTATGGTAGAAATGCATCAATACATTGAGTTTGTCTTCCAGCACAAGGGGTGGGCAGAGGTTACAGGATCAATATTTCTCTGTATGTTTTGGGCAATCTTTGACACACCATCAATGATGGACCTATAGCAGATTCTCCATTATATGGTCTCTAAGGAATATTTAGTGTGCACAGCAATGATTATTGGTGAGAGATATTGTATTTTGATGACAAGAGCCAACTAGAAGTGTATAAAAATTGTTACTAAGGTGACAGTGGGTAACACCCTTAGGTTATAGTTGGGCTAGCTTGTTTTTAGGGGATTAATCACATGTGCTAGCTAAAGTTGTAACAAGGACTTTGTAAAACTACTTTTGGTAGAGTTCATTAATTAATCATTGATGGAGTTGATTGTGTGCCAAATTGTAAGCACAAATACTTATGTTTTTTTATAGATGACATAGCTCAAGGCTTAAATTCAACCCCATGCTTATTATGATCGGTTCACCCATTAGATTTCCTTCTCTTGCTTTGAAGAGAAGGTAGTCCCTACCCATACATACAAAATTGTAGTTTATGCTGTAGTTTAGATATGTCTGACACTAGCAATGGAAGTCAAACATTTATCCACCTATATAGAATCAAACTTCTTATGCATCCTTCTTCAACCAAAATATTGGCAGCTTCTTCCTTATTCACCCCTTAGTATACTTAGTAAAACATGGACTTAAAAGAAGGATTCACATTTACTTTGTTGGAAATTAATGGATAGTAGTCTAGACATATATATGCCAAAGTGAATAGCATTGGAGGGATGGAATTATAAGGGATTGATGTCCAAAGAATGAATGTTTTATCCTTGTGTTGTATAAGTAAGTATTGTGGTTTTAAAACAATTGATCCAACATAAAATTTCAACAATGGTATACTTTTAATATCCTACCCTTTCCTTTCAGTTATAGAAATTGTCCTGATAATTCTATACATCCTTTTTCACCTTAGTGGTGCCATAGGCTAGCTAGGGTGTGGAATGGACATTGTAGTATAAATGAAACATTTATTCCATGACCTTTCTAGGGTCTACGTTTCCTATTTGTATCCTCTATGTTTCCTCATTTTTTGCATATCCTTGAACCTTAGATCTGCAAACTCAGGACTGCATTATTCATTTTTTCCAAAACCTGCAAAACCCTAATTTCCCTATTGTTTGTCTATTATTATCTATCATATACCTCTCAATGTTTGGTTGTAACCCTAAAGGATGGAAGTTTTCCATTCCATTCATAAATGATTCCATTCAATTGAACCCTAAACATGAAGAATTCCATTCAATTCAACCTAAATGATGGATTTGGATGCAACTGATACAACCTCAAAACCATAATGGTTATTGGGACAAGATTCAGACGGGAGTTTGTTGTGATGAGTTGGAAGTTTTTTTAAGTTATATGTAAGCCTACAGGTGTAGAGTAAGGAGAGAGGAGCGGCTAAGAAAATGAATAATCGGACCAATGTAGACTGGAGAACTGACCTAGAAGTTGTGTGATTAGGTCGGTGTAGTGTTAGAAGCTCTCAGAATGTGAACTCATCTATAGAGGTTGGAGAAAGTAATGCATTTCATTGGATATCCGACATATATGCTATACCACTGACATCTTAAATTCGTTTATATGAATTTATCCATGTCTACAGGGAGCACAATATGAGTGCATACTGTTTATCCAAGGAAGCATTGAATATGAAGGATGGCCTCCTCTCCTTCTTGTAACTTTCAGAAGGAGAAATTATTGAGGAGGGCATGATACAGTTAATTTAAGAGCCTTTTGATTTGTGCGGCATAGTCTTTTTTGGTTCTTTCTACTATAGGATACATCAGCATGTTTCTTGTTTTAGCTTGGGATATAGAGGTTTTTTTCATCCCCTCAGGGGTGTGTTTTCTCCACCCTCAATGGCTCCTTGGATAAGATATTTGGGCTCCTTATGTTCTCCGTGTGGTATTGCTACTTCAGTCATATTGGGATTGTGGGTTCCATCCCTACCCTTGAGATATTTTTTGATACTTATGATCTCCACTTGTTAATGGGATGACTTATTTCCAGGACTATGTAAAAGTTACCTTTTATTCACTACTGGATATCAAGCTGGAACGCCTCTTTTCTTCTGAAAAAAAAGATACATAATATTTGCAAATGATTTTATCACATATATTGAGATCCGTAAATTGGGTATTTTATATTTTTGGGTGAGGAAACAAACTAAATCAAAATAGGTACACCTAAGAATATTGTAAAAAACATAGTTTGTATTTTGAGATTAATTAGCTAAAGCATTTGATATGGAACAACTTGAAGCATCTAAAGCATGTGTTAAAGGACTATGTATTAAATTGTTATACTAGGGAATTATTGATATTATTCAGGATAATGATATCAGCATTATGTCATGCAGGTAGAACCAAACATGTATTTGTCATACCTGTCTTCCTCCAACGAGGGGAGTTTGGTAAAGCTATAGGAAAGTGAGACATCAAGCAGGTCTACAAGGGCTAGATCAACTAGATGTCATAAGATCATAAGAAAATACAATAAACGCATAGAGTTTTTTCTCAAAGGAGGGGGGTCATGTTCCTATGATGATGAGACAATAGGAGACATCGAGGTTCCCTCAAGGTACAAACACCTAGTGAAACAATGGGTGCCTAGGGATCTTACTCAAGTAAACACTGATTTTTGTGTGAATGAGAGGACATATACAATTGCATTGTCATCATTACATGGATTGGGGTTGTTTTGCATGGATGGCATAAAGGTTGGATACGACAGATGTATAGAATTGATGGAGTATGTTCGACCCTCTTACTACTACAATGATTGGATGTGCCTGGTCCAATTTACACGACGTATGCATAGATATGGATTGTCAACAAACTATATACCACTGAAAGACAAAGCTCAAAATAAAGGAGCAATGTTGTACATTGACGGAAGGCCAAAAACAACTGGTAATATTGTGGGGTTTATAAACAATACCCAACCAGGGTCTACACTTAAGCAACCCAACTACATATTCGAGTCCGTGAAGGAAACTGTGTCTTTGTATGCGTGATTAAATCAATAGGTGTTGGCGAAGAACTGCTTATTAATTACAATTTGAATAATGTAGATACAAACACGGTTAGTATGGTTGTGGTACATCCAACAATTTACCCAACCTTTTATTAATTATTTTAACATCTATAGGATTTTTCGTTAGAATATAATTATAATTTTATATTAAATTTCCTATGTTGACTTCTCAAGGAGGTGATGGGGGGCTCATCACCCCAGCATAAGGTGAGAGGAATACATGATCCACGAGGCAACATGTATACATCAAAACGTTATGTTTTAAAATTGTTTTAGTGAATATTTTGGTTTCGTCAGGTAATTTTTAATATGTTTTTGATGCAGGGTTCTCTCAGGGGAACCTCCTTCTCCGTAGATGTTAGTAGACCTGAATCAAGGTGACAGGTATACATTGATATTGCCATTGTAAAAATTTAGGATGGAAAAACATATCTATTGTTATGTACTTTCATTAGTATATTCGGTTTGTTTATGTAATCTTATCTCTTTTCCATGCAGAGTGTTGATCAAGGAATCAAACCGGCTATTGATCAGCTGACTGCAGCATCAGGGAAATAGGTAAACATGAATGTAATTCTCCATTTGAAATGCTTTAAAATCATACACATGTATATCATGTAGCATAATGTTTATTTTGTTATGTATTTTTTCATTTTTATGTTTGCCTTCATGATGATAATGTTGTCTACTTTTTTTGCAGGATGATGACCAGGGAAAGTCCCCAACTATTGATCAGGAATCTGGAGCCTCGAGGAAACATGTAAACCTAAATGTGATTCCACATTCTAAATACTTCAAAATTGTACACATATAAAACATGTAGCATAATGTTTATTTTTGTTATGTATTTTTTAGCTTTTACATATTGCGTTCATTGTGATAATGTTCTCTACTTCTTTTGCAGGTGGATGATCAGGGTAAGTCCCCAGCTGTTGATCAGACCACACCCTCATTTAGGCCTCAGGTAAACCTAGATGTAATCCTATGAATCTATCATGATAGAAATTTTTTGTTAATATATTTTTTTGCGCATACTATTGCTTCAAAGACTAAGCAATGTTTTATATATTTTTGTTGGAGACAGGGCATTCAGTTTATAAAACACCAACTCAACACTATTTACAATTTGAGATCTCCCAGTTGATTAAAGATAATGAAGTTAGTAGGTCTGCAGACTTGTCGAGGGTGCTATAAAAGACCATGGAGAAACAAAATGAGGAACTGATTCTTCTAACATTGACAATTCCACAAACAGAGGAGATCAAATCAAAGATTCAATTGTTGTTACATCGATGTCGACAATTGCAAGTAAGTTCCCAAATAATAATGTAAATTCATTTATAACTTTATAATTTTTAATTTTATATGATATTGAACTTATAATACAATGGTTTGTATTTACATGAAGTTATGCAACTTTACAGTGGTGGTCAAGGCGTTATTGGTCCCAGTGACCAAACCACTCCACGCACACCACATACTGCTCCCTTATTTTCCACTGAACAGTCGGCTACACTCTCTGTGACACCCCCGAGGCCAGTAGAGGGTACAGTTGATGATGACCGACCCACAACAGATGTTGCAGAAGAAGGGGTGGATGCAGGGTTAGATAGAGAGGTGGATTCATTTCTTGGATCTTCTCGTGTCACTAGCACTGGTTCAATAGTGACAACATTTTTGGTGAACGAAGAACTCGTTCCAATAAAGATAGAGGGGATTCCAGGTGATTATAGATTGTTCAATTTAGTTTTTATAATGTGTGTCTAATATATTGATAATATTTTTTAATGTTGACTAATGATGGCATTAATGTTTTGCAGGAAATGATGTATTTTATAAACATTTAAATGATTTGTCCTTGGATATCTTTGGGCCCACCATCCGCAGAAAGTGGGACAGACAGGCAAAATATTTAAAGGATGAGATGACTAATCGCTTGGTTGGTCTATTTGGAAAAGATACCTTCGATATATCGAACTAACTACAGAAGACTGGAAAACATCTGAAGATTGTACGAGACTGGTATAGGGTTCACCTATTAAAGAAACCTAGGTATGAACGCCCTCCAATGATTCCATCTAGGGAGTAGAAAGCCTTGGTGGAAGATGGAAAAGAGAAGGGTCTGAGAAAAGAAGGAAAGATACCACCAGGAACAGGGAGGTATGCAATACATTCCAAAATGTAATGGTAATCCTTATTATTATTAGTTTTTATATCGAATTTGGAACATCGACTAACGTAATCCAACACTTGATTAGGCCGTCGGACACATCTAAGGAAACCAAGGAAAGAATGGAAAAAAATGGTCAACACAAGCTTGGCCTTGGTGGTTATTCAAACTTGGCAGCCCGATATGTAAGTATCCAAAACTTGAAACTACTTCCAAATAATATAGAGAAAATTATTTCATTTTATTCTGGAAAAAAATGTAAAATTAATGACATCATGCAAATATGCAAGCCAACCGGTTCAAAGAATTTCCCACCGAGGAAGACATGAAGCTTAGGTTCGAACAGGGATTTGACGTTGTTGTTGAATGCCGAAAAAGATTTTCTAGGCATACCGCACGATCTTCTGCCGATCCATCTGGTGTGTAGGTATATAAAAACTATATAGTTTAGTGATAATTTATTAATTCTCATGCAATTTATTCGTTATAACAAATTAACATAAATTATTTATTCTTTTTTTAGCAAGAAAGTAATTATCTTGTTCACGTCATGGATGTAAACCAACCAGACGAAGATCATGCTTCGATTCCTGGTAATGAATTTATTAATATGCTACTGTTTTGTATAGATAATTGCAGATGATAAACATTAATTCTAATGCTACACAATTCAGTTGCAGAGCATGTAGATGCAGATAACACTGAACAGGTTGAGCCTGTACAAGATAATCATGAATATACTAGTGTGCCCATTCCAGGTAAAAAAACACATTTGTAATGTTTTTATAAATGAATTACTTGTATTTATAAAAATAAACATAAATTAATGAAACATTTTGACATTATTGCAGAAATTCATCGCCCCTCACCGCAAGTTCAACCTTGCGAGTAGTCTAGTAGGGAGACCGAGGATAAGATTCTGGAAGATGCGCTTCTGACTAATTATTTAAAGAGAAGAAAAATAAAAGGAAGTGACTACAGAAATTTTGAGAAATTCTTATTTATAATAAAAAATTTACATGGTTTTTTCCTATGCTTCATGAATGAATGGTTAAATGAATGTTGTAATGTCCCCGACCCTCTGACCGGCGAAGAGGATGAAGAAATTCTATGTTTTATTGTTTGCCGGTTTATGTCAACATTTCGTGGTTTTCACATACAGCCGGTTTTGCATTGGCTGTAGGTTACTTATGAAATTTTACTGAACAATTAAACACACAGTAAAATAAACTAACAAGATGAAAAACACATTTAACAATCACACCATAAAATGATAGACTCAGAGATTTTTGGCCAAAATCAAGCCCTGGAAAAACCCCCACGGGGAAAACCAGTTAGAGAGAGAGAGAGATTTTATTATTTTCAGCAAAATATCAGAACATAAATACAGTGAAAATTTAACTTATCTCCACCCAAGATTTCATCTCAAAATCTTGAAAAACGCGCCCAGTAAAGCCTTGAAAACTGTGCAGAAAAATAACAGCAGTCCATACAACTGTACGGCCTCGATTTCTGTGCCAAAAAATCTGCCTAGAAAATTGTGCCAAAATCCGTACTATACGGAATTCGTACACCTTGAAAACTGTGCAACATTAAATGCAGTCCGTACACCCTCAATTTCTGTGCAGACTCTCTTCTTGGGAATCGTGCCAATGCCCTAGCTCGACCTCCTTCTCTCTCAGCTCAGTCTATCCTTCTCCAAAAGTGAAAAAGTAAAGTGTTTTGCTTCCCTCAACCCTTTTTGTCTAAACCCTAAGTGGGAATCTAATCCAACAGTGGAGAAAGATCCAATCCAATGGCTAAGATTCAATGAGAGTAAAAATCACATTTATTTAAATCACTTAAATAAATTTTGCTCACCCACTTAAATTTATCAAAAAGTGACTTTAACTTTATAAAGTTTCATTAAGTAGCTTTTAATGTGAGGGTCACCTTTTTCCCTTTTCTAAGCGACTTAGGCAAAAAAGTCACTTAGGGAACAAATTCCTAGGTACAAAACTAACAGAGGACGCTACTAACACCAAACATATGGGCAACCAACCCCATGAACATGAACATGCATATAATGCTGAAATAAAAAGCTTAAACATAATACATACTAATATGCATAATCCTTCATATACATAGCGGAAGCAAAGATACATTCATTCAAGCATGCCACATGTTCATCATATTCATTAATCAGTAAATATAATTTCAGAAGTAAAATGGACAAGAATACTCATCTGATAGGAACTCGTCCCGCAACCAGCTACGTCGTTGCAATGTTCCACCCAACCATAGGCCAACGTGCTCATCGATCTCTCAGCAACACTGCCACCCCCAAGCTGGGCATGATTCCTCAAGGAATAAGGGTCAAAGCAAGCTTACACATAGCCAAGGTAAACCAATCAGCCAAGCCCACACAGTAGGGTTTATCAGGCCATCAAGGAGATAGGAAAGGCTAAATGCTAAGCTAGTGGCCTCAAACACCATTTTTCTCAAGCATACCCAGCCTCTAATCCTACTCTCAACAATCCAAATACCAACCACTACATACCGCAGCAAAACAAACAGTTCACAGCTCTGTGAAGAAGATGAAGACCACAGGGTGACAACCCCAAACAAAAGGATGAACACGGCTCAAGTCCTCAAGAAAACTCAGAGTTGTTCTTGGCCCTAGCGTGGCCAAGACAACTCAGTAGCAACCCAAAAGGTACTTGCATACACAACAACCCAAAACCAGGGGAATTCAACAGCCCCAAACTTACAATGAAATGATGGAAACATTACCCAGTCCGCAAAAAGGAAAGAATCCACACTCCTAGCATGGACAGGGGAAAACTCAGCCAACGAATGTGGAAATCAATAGCCAGACAACATCCACAAGCCCACAACACACACAATCCCCAATGAAATGGCTGGAGAACTTACACAGGAAGAAAAGGGGAAAGAACAGACTCTCAACCTGTACGCAAGGGAAAAAGACACAGCCAAAGCAAAATGTGGAAGTAAACACAAGCAGAAACGATGGGAAACAAAGATCCTCCCTCAACAATGAAGCCACGACACGCTTTCACAGCAACCACCACACAGTGAAGAACCATAGCCAAGATTCCACGGTGAAGTGATAGGACACTACACTGTTTAGACCTAACCAGCAACGCTGGAGAACAATGGTATTATCTCAATAAGGAACCCCATCACGTTTTCACAATCGGCATGGGTGGATTAAACATAGGCGCTCTCTCTCTCTCTCTCTCTGCGTGAACAGGAGGGAAACACCTCACGATGGAAACCACAGAAACATCCCGCTGTTTGGAAAAAGACATAGTTAACCAAAATTGGGAAAGAAACCACCTCCCACACAGCGTAGGGACTCACAACACCCAAATGAACAGAGGAGAACAACAACCATGGTTCAGCGATGAAGTAACCGAACATCTCACAATCCGACAAAGGGAAAAAGGAAACGATCTTCTGCGTGAGAGTGAATATCTCACAGACTAACAATCCCTGAGAAAAAGGGAGAACGAACCCCCAACAATGAATTACGGCCCCCTTTTAACTCTGCTCAGCATGAGGGAAGATGAACCGAATCGCGATCCGGTTAGTGGGCAGGCCATCAAGAGGCACGTCGTAGAGAGAGTGTAGGTGTGAGCGTGGTGGTGGTTTTCCCTGCCAGCAAATAGATGCCCTTAACTAACAACAAAACAACAGGGTGGTCGACACATGGCAAACTCCTAGTGCCCCCCCCATGGGTTAGACAACCCCCCCTTAACCTTAGGAATCATGCCATTTTCATTTAATGTTGCACCGCCGTAGCTGGATGTAGGTTTATTTTAAATTGATGTGCATACTTACATGATGCCAAAACTATAATGTGTCAAATAGCACGATATACCATCAGCAACGATCCCTATTGCCGAAACATACATAGCCAAATCGATGGTGGGGATTTTGCCTTTTGCTCCTCACCATGATTAATTACAAAATATACATCATGTACCCTTTTAATGCAAACGGGGTCAAAACCGGGGTATTACAAATGCTTTAATGAATGGTTTACTAATTTATTTTATTGGCTATTGACTAAATGAATGGTTTAATGAATGTTTTTTATAGCTGTTGAATGATTGAATTGTTTAATGAATGATTTAATGAAAGCTTCTTTCAACTATTGAGTGAAATAATTTCTAGTAAATTGTTATTTGCAAGTAGATGCATTGGGTTTGGGGAATTTAGAGTGATGTGAGGGGGGGGAGGGGCCATAAGAGCTTCCACCTTCATGTGGTTGGTCCTGTTTAGTAGATAATATTAAATTATTCTCGAAACAAAGAGGATCTCAATGAATGGTCGGGAAGAATACATTAAAAACAATTATTTCTATAATTTTGGTGTTTAATTTTTACTATTGCTATTTGACTCCTCCATTGGAACTTGCTACAGATAGCATTGAGAAACATTTTCATATTTAAGAGGAAAAAAATGGCATTTTGACGTGATCGATGGCCTTATATACTTTGTGTTTTTGGTTCTCCATGTTTTATCAGGTGATCTATTATTAACAATTAATTTAATTGAATAGTTGAATAGTATTGTAATTTACATTGTAATAGTATTGTATTTATTTAGATTGGTTTTGTTATTTTCATAAACAAACAAATATTTATTCGATGGGTCCTAACATGAAATTATTGCAAAAGGACAAAATTTGAAGTATGTTCAATGATGTTTTGAAAGGTAAAGCAGAAGAAGACAGTGCAAAGCTCCACAAATCAAGGTATAATTACATTTTCTTTTATTTGATTGAAATGTGTATTGTGTATTTATGCATGTGCACACATGCACATTTAGTTGATGATGGTGATTACCATACATTTAGATGGACTTTGTTCTATCTGATCTATAAACTTACCTTAAATAGGTTGGATCGACACCATATTCTCCAAGAAAGAAACCCATAAGTATTCTACAGATTTTATAGTGATGACCATAAGCTATGAAAGCCTCATATCATGATATCTAATAGTCCTTGTGCTCATACTTTAAGGGTTGTAACTGCTGAACATTACGACTATGTAGGGTTGTAATTGTTGAACATGTCAGAGGAACTTTCGGGCATTCTCCACTTTAGTAAGAAAAGACTGAACATTACCACTCTAAGGAAGGTAATATTGCATTTCTTAATTATCTGGTTGTAGAATATTCCATTTCTTAATTGGTTGGTTGTAGATCCTCCATTGTGGCCTTTTCCACTGTATCAAGGATTCTATCAGCCATCAACCTGGACAAACCTTGGCCACGAACCATTGTAGTTGGATTTGACTCAAGGTCTTAGTCCTGGATCTTGGTGATCCACCTATTAGCACTATTTATTTTTGCTGAAAGTTAGTGCTATCATTAAATTGCTTTTAAGATATATTGGTGATCGGGTGGTTTTCAAATTCTTCCCGCTAAGCAATTTATAAAAAATTCTTAGAGCTGCAAGAAGAAAAAGTTTAAAGGTTTTGAGCAAAAGGAAAAGAATTTTATGAATTAAAGAATTTTGGGTTTTAATGTAAATTTGGCGGGCAATTTTACAAAAACTTTTGACACAAGACCGCTCAACATACACACCCAGTAAATCTTTCCACCAAAGTCCAAGCGCCGAGCTCTCCAAGACTAATACACAGATTGTTCCTTGGTATAATTTGAAATGATTGGTGTTTATAAACAGTTTACAAGTAAGTGTTCCCTTGCATGTGGGATAATGCCCTCATCAAAAGGAAGCAAAATATAAAAGCGTGAGAATTATTTGCATCAACGCATATTGGTAGAGAGAATATAATTGGTTATATGTGGAGACTAATTAAAGTAAAATTTCTGCAATAAATAAATTGAAGAAATTAACACTAAATAATATTTTCATTTCCGGAGACGGAGCAATTGGTAATGTCATTAGTTGAAGATGCAAAGTCTGGTATTCCTTTGAACGCACCAAATACTTTATGCACTTCCAGTTTGAGTGGTTTGTACAAATCTAATGCTTGGCATATCGACAAACAAGATATTGAGCATTTCCGGGCTGAACCTAACAGTGAATCTGAAGCTTACGATACCGTCAAATAAATTTTCATTGTTTCATATCATCAATCAGAATTTGATCATGTTTTCATTGTGCTAATGCTGAAAACTAATAATCCAGATATAGCAAAGAAGGTAACATATGTAGCGCCAGATACAAAGAAATGGATTCCGGTTGAAAAGGAAATAAGTGATAGCGATAATGCTAGTGATGTGTACTCTCTTCCAGAGGAATTGTGTATAATTAAAGCTCCTGCAAACTAAACATTGATCAACGATCCAGATTAGAGCACATTTCATCCAACAGCTCAAATAAATTTCGCATTATGAAGTTGCACGGAGCAATTAAAATTTTCAATCAGTGAAATGATGTTAAATGGTAGATAGGTTTTGATAGTCAGATTCGCAGGTGAGGAAAATCCATGGATAAAACAAATTTCGCATTGTCAACTAGCAAGGAGAAATTAGGTTTTGAGATTAGCAAAATTTTTATGTCGCATGCAAGTTCACACACGTGGTAAGCATCCATTATCCGGTAAAACTGATCAATCGCTTAAAATCATTTCGCTGGGTGAATGTGAAGGCAGGTTGGGAAAACAATGCTCACTAACATTGTACTACTAGTGGATCAAATCAGCTCAATTTAGAATTAAAGCCGCAGAGCATGGTTGTTTTTTAGGAAAATGGTTGTTTTGGTCATTATTTTAAATCAATTTTTCCAGCCGAACCAAGATGATTTTTCAGAAATTGAGAGAGGTGTTTCTTCACAACACACTTATCTAAAATAACCTCTCTCGGTTTTTACCCAGGTACTGTGGATTGAGAGAACCAAAGTCATCTTTAAAGAGAAAATTTCCAGATTTTTAAATGATTGTTTTAGTCAGTTATTTCAATCAATTGTTTCTGGAAAACCATTAAAAATTTCCAAACTCAATGAGGTTTATCTTAATGATAGTATCATTTTCAATAACATCCTTCAGTTTTTACACAGGTCCTATGGTTTAGGAGAAACAAAGTAATTTTTATGGGCTATGTTTTAGGTTTTCCAAAGGACTGTTTTAGACATCACATTCAAAGAATTGTTTCAGCCAAATGGAGCTGAATTTCAGGAAACTGAGAGATATTGTTCTTCATTCCAGGCATACCTTAAAAAACCTCCTTCATTTTTTACATAGGTATCACAAGTTGGGAGAATTTAAAATATCTTTACAAGGAATTTTTCCAGAAATTTACAGGTTTACTATCTGAGTCATCAATTTCAAAATAAGATATTGAGGAGATGGAGCTGAATAAGAGGAAACAAAGAAATGGGTTTTTTTGGGAACATGGCCAATTACAAAAACCTCTTTCAGTTTTTGCACAACTATCACCATATGGGATATGCAGGAGGGGATTTTAAGCCTGATTTTCTAGTAGTTTGCATTTTATTTTTGTCTTATGTGAATCGTGGTGTGTAGGCCATGTCCGAAGTTTGTTAGAAGATGTTCTATAGTTTGTAACAAATTTTGATTCCCGAATTTCACTTTAGGAAGTCCAAAATACTATAAATTTACCTCCTGGAGAAGGAGAAAGGGGTTGAAACCGATGTAATTTTGCAGTGTATGCTTTCAGGAGTATTTTAATAAAGTTGCAGAGCCGAGGTCAGCATTTTACACACGGATTCATGTGTTGTTTGTATTACAGTCTGTTACTTCCTTTCTCATGTGAATGTTTTTCCAGTTTATCTCTCCCATTATGTTTTCTTTCAGGTCTGAAATAAGTGTATAACAGTTTGGAATTCATACATGCTATGCTCTGTCTATTGTTTCAGACATTCACCAAAGCTTTCTTCTAAAGTTAATACAGAATTCATTTTCCAATGCTTTGTGTTGATGGTCTGTTCATGTTCCTCTTTCCCACCAGACAATTATAATTTGACTGTGATTGAATGGCTATCTTGCCTCCATGTTGAAATCACTTGCATAAGTTCTGTTTATTTTTTGTTACACATCTTGACTCCATCGCCCAATGGTTCTATGTCTTGTTTCAACCATCCTTTCAAACAATTCATATTTTCACTTGTACATATCTGGCATTGTTAATATTTGGTGAGAGATCCCTCTCAGAAGAGCAGAAGGCCAGTTCTCTCTTCAAAAGTGGTTTTGCTGGGAGCGGGCCTTCCGTAACCTTTGGCTCAATTCCAGTGCTAACAAACCGGTGCCATTGCTGGGGACAAGATTGAATATCATCCCTGGGAAGAACGACAAAGATTCAAAGGATAAAGACTTTCTGTGGGAAAACAAAGATTCTTACATGTGAAAAAGGTTGTATCATTTTCCCTGGTGACTCCACTGAAAGATTCTGGAAGGTGACTCCATTGGGAAGACTGGTGATCAGAAAGACAGAGACGAGGAGAGGTCTCAAACCTTCCCTGGATTCAAATGAAAGGTTTAGATCTGACTGTTTATGGTGAGCAATGGTCAGACATCAAGAAGGTCATGTCTCTTTTCACCTGGCGACTCCATCTGTGAAGGATCCATTCTTCATAATGTTCTATGGTAGCTCAACTATCAAATGGGGTTGCAAAGTTTGAGGAGTTGACTCAGTTTCTCCACCATCAAGATGACTTCTTAGGCTGCAAGGTATGCTCCTATGAATCTTGCTTCCATTCCTGGTTACCCCAATAAAATACCTCTGTTAAATTGGAAAACATACCTTCCAAGATTCAATGATGAAAAGGGTGAGGATGCTGCCATTCATTTATTTAGATTTCATAAGCATATACATAAGCTGGGAGTGGGATGGCATGAAGATTCTTTAATGAAACTGTTCATGTTTAGGTTAGAAGGATATGCAAGGTCTTGGTATAAGGGATTGCCAGTAGGGATTTTATCCTCCCTTAAAGACTTTCATACCATATTTCATGAACATTTCGAAAGGCATTATCCTTTTTTTTTGTTACTTCAAGATTGTTGCACACACGATAGAGAGTTCATTGAAAATGTGAAAGATGAGTGTGGTGATGATCAGTATTTGGATGAAGAGGCTTTAGAGATCTTACATGAATATTCATCTCAAAAAGAAAGACAAACCAATTTCCATGATATTCAAGAAAATTCCCAGCAGTTAGTACTGTCTTCCTTCACTGAAGTTGACATAGACCAAAGCTTTGTTTCAACCAGTTATATCTCTCTTCCTAAAACTGATGATGATTTGCAGCATTCTTGTCATTCTCTATGTGACCAAGAGAGAGGTTGGGACTGTCAATCAAATCCTTCCTCATATTATTCAAATTCCGAGTTTTTGTTACAAGAAGAGGCCTCCCCTTCCCAATTAGAAAATTCATTTTCGCAACAACAATCTCTTGAAAGTTACAATGCTTGTGTGATTGATTACACAGAAGACGATAATTATAGAAAATATCAGTCTTGTAGTCCCTCCACATGTTCATTTTCTGAAAATGCAAGTAAAGAGGAATCATATTTTGACATAGTGGTTGAAGGAAGGCCTCTGCATGTTGATCATATTCAAATTTTAACTAAAGATTTACATGATTATATGAAGCTCTCCTTGCTTGAACAAGATGATCAGCCTAGTGATTTTAAAGGAGATGGGTGTACTGATTTGTTTTCCGAAGAATGCAATCAGCCTGCCACAATTTCTATTAATGAAGAAAATTTCATGGAAATCCAAGATCAAAAGTATGAAAACAGAGTGGAAACTGGACATGTTGAAAGTGATTGTTTGCCGTTGTGTTTTCCTTCATTTGAGTGGTTAAAAAAGAGACTTAAAGTTTCCGATAAAAAAACAGAAATTTGATATTGTGGATGAATGTATAAATTTCCTTGGAATGGATGATGAGCGAGAAGGATAGTTATGCAATCAATCCCATCCTTTAGAAAAACCAGCAGTATGCAATGAAGAGTTGAATAACGAAGAAGAAGACGGGGGTTCTCAAATGGATGTTTCTTTTTGTTTTTCAAAATCAGAAATTTTTTGTCAAGAAGAGATCTATTTGCTTGATCCTATTGAAGAAATGAATGATGTTCCTGATGAAGCATATAAAGAATATGAAGTTTTAAAATCAGAAATTTTAGATGAAGTTGTGGATGTCTCGCCTGGAAATAACACGAGTTTTCCTTGCATAGTTCTTTTGAAGATCAGTTTGACAGCGTGCAAGGGAATTTACAGTTGGGACAACTCTCTCATGGTAAGATAATGACATAATTTTTTGAAAGTTGTCATGCCTTTTATGATCCAGTGACTGATTACATAGATGAATTTTGCAATGGTAATGGCTGGTTGTATCTCTACTGTAAAGATCAATTTGTTTATTATAACTTTATGCCATTAAGTCTGTCATCTATGTTTTTTATCAAGCATGAAGAGAAAGTTGGTTTATGGGATCATTTGCTTGAGTGGCTTCATTGGAAGTTGGAAGTTACTTGACTGAGCATTGATGCTTAGTAAGTAGGGTAGGTAAGTAAATATGAATAAGCTCGACATGGAGAGCATTCCATTTAGTAGTTTTCAGTTCGTTTTCAATTTTGATTTTGATTTCAGTTTCGGTTTTAAAGTTCAGGTCTGCAGTTACAGCTGTCTTCAGTTTTCAAGGTATGGACAAGTGACAAGTGACAGGTTACAGGTTATTTGCAGAACGGTTTCAGTTGATGGTTCAGTTCAGAACAGGTAGAGGATTTCAAAAAAAATTGGGAGCCCCCCAATGGATTCGGCACCTGGTCTATGGGGTTCTTTGCTACCTCGCTAAGAGGATAGCATCCCTAATGGAGCCAGTTGTTAGCACTATTTATTTTTGTTGAAAGTTAGTGCTATCATTAAATTGCTTTTAAGATATATTGGTGATCAGATGGTTTTCAAATTCTTCTCGCTAAGAAATTTATAAAAAATTCTCAGAGCTGCAAGAAGAAAAAGGTTAAAGGTTTTGAGCAAAAGGAAAAGAATTTTATGAATTAAAGAGTTTTGGGTTTTAATGCAAATTTGGTGGGAAATTTTACAAAAAGCTTTGGCAAAAGACCGCTCAACATACACACCAAGCAAATCTTTCCACCAAATTCCAAGTGTCGATCTCTCCAAGACTAATACACACATTGTTCCTTGCTAAATTTGAAATGATTGGTGTTTATAAACAGTTTACAGGTAAGCGTTCCTTTGCATGTGAGATAATTCCCTCATCAAAAGGAAGAAAAATATAAAAGCGTGAGAATTATTTGCATCAACGCATATTGGTGGAGAGAATATAATTGGTTATTTGTGGAGATTAATTAAAGTAAAATTTCTGCAATAAATAAATTGAAGAAATTAACACTAAATAATATTTTCATTTCTGGAGACGGAACAATTGGTAATGTCATTAGTTGAAGATGCAAAGTCTGGTATTCCTTTGAATGCACCAAATACTTCATGCACTTCCAGTTTGAGTGGTTTGTACAAATCTAATGCTTGGCATACCGAGAAACAAGATCTTGAGCGTTTTCGGGTTGAACCTAACAGTGAATCTGAAGCTTACGATACCGTCAAATAAATTTTCATTGTTTCAAATGATCAATCAGAATTCAATCATGTTTTCATTATGCTAATGCTGAAAACTAATAATCGAGATATAGCAAAGAAGGTAACATATGTAGCGCCAGATACAAACAAATGGATTCCGGTTGAAAGGGAAATAAGTGATAGCGATAATGCCAATGTTGTGTACTCTCTACCAGAGGAATTTTGTATAATTAAAGCTCCTGCAAACTAAACATTGATCAACGATACAGATTAGAGCACATTTCATCCGACAGCTCAAATAAATTTCGCATTATGAAGTTGAACGGAGCAATTAAAATTTTCAATCAGTGAAATGATGTTAAATGGTAGATAGGTTTTGACGGTCAGATTGGCAAGTGAGGAAAATCCACGGATAAAACAAATTTCGCGTTGTCAACTAGCAAGGAGAAATTAGATTTTGAGATTAGCAAATTTTTTATGCCGCATGAAAGTTCACACACGTGGTAAGCATCCATTATCCCGTAAAACTGATCAACTGCTTAAAATAATTTCGTTGGGTGAATGTGAAGGCAGGTTGGAAAAACAATGCTCACAAACATTGTACTAATTGTGGATCAAATGAGCTCAATTTAGAATTAAAGCCGCAGAGCATGGTTGTTTTTTAGGAAAATGGTTGTTTTGGTCATTATTTTAAATCAATTTTTCCCGCCGAACAAAGATGATTTTTCAGAAAATGAGAGTGTTTTTTCTTAATAACACACTTATATAAAATAACCTCTCTTAGTTTTTTCCCAGGTTTTGTGGATTGAGAGAACCGAAGTCATCTTTGGAGAGCGAATTTTCATATTTTTAAATGACTTGTTTAGTCAGTTATTTCAATCAATTGTTTCCGGAAAATCATAAAGAATTTTCAAAACTTGAATGAGTTTTCTCTTAAGGACAATATCATGTTCAATAACCTCCTTCAGTTTATACACAGGTCCTATGGTTTAGGAGAAACAAAGTAATTGTTACAGGCTATGTTTTAGATTTTCCAAATGATTGTTTCAGACATCACATTAAAAGAATTGTTTTCAGCCAAATGGAGTTGAATTTTAGGAAACTGAGAGAGGTTTTTATTCATCCTAGGCATACCTTCAAAAACCTCCTTCAATTTTTACACAGGTATCACAGGTTGGGAGAATTTAAAATATCTGTGACAAGGAATTTTTCTAGAAATTTACAGGTTTACTATCTGAGTCATCAATTTCAAAATCAGGTATTGAGGATATGGAGCTGAATCCGAGGAAACTAAGAAATGGGTTTTGTTGGGAACATGGCCAATTACAAAAACCTCTTTTAGGTTTTGCACATCTATCACCATATGGGATATGGAGGAGGGGATTTTAAGCCTATGTTTCTAGTAGTCCGCATTTTATTTTTGTCTTATGTGAATCGTGGTGTGTAGTACACATCCGAAGTTTGTTAGACGATGTTATCCAGTTTGTAACAAATTTTGATTCCCAAATTTCAGCTTAGGAAGTCCAAAATACTATAAATTTACCTCCTGAAGAAGGAGATAGGGGTTGAAACCGATGTAATTTTGCAGTGTATGCTTTCAAGAGTGTTTTAATAAAGTTGCAGAGCCAAGTTCAGTGTTTTACACAGGGATTCATGTGTTGTTTGTATTACAGTCTGTTACTTCCTTTCTCATGTAAATGTTTTTCCAGTTTATCTCTCCCATTATGTTTTCTTTCAGGTCTGAAATAACTGTATAACAGTTTGGAATTCATACATTTTATGCTCCATCTGTTGTTTCAGACATTCACCAAATCTTTCTTCTAAAATTAATACATAATTCATTTTCCAATGCTCTGTGTTAATGGTCTATTCATGTTCCTCTTTACCACTAGACAATTATAATTTGACTGTGATTGAATGGCTATCTTGCCTCTGTGTTGAAATCTCCTGCATAAGATCTGTTTATTTTTGTTACACATCTTGACTCCATCGCCCAATGGTTCTATGTCTTGTTTCAACCATCCTTTCAAACAATTCATATTTTCATTTGTACATATCTGACATTGTTAATAATTGGTGAGAGATCCCTCTTGGAATAGCAGAAGGCTAGTTCTCTCTTCAAAAGTGGTTCTGCTGTTACCTAGGAGCGGGCCTTCCGCAACCTGCGGTTCAATTCTAGTGCTAACACCACCTACCCCTTGTCCCATTGATCTCCTATTGTAAAAGTACATCCTTCACCATGGGATGAGGAATGTAGGCCACTGTCTTAGCATTCCAAAAGTGATCATGAAAGTAGTTAGGTGCCTTCACCAAGGCATAAGCTTGTGTTTCCATTGAGGCTGCGCTTCACCCTTTCCCCCTGAAGTGCGTTGCTCATGAAAGTAATTGGTTTCTCACTCGTTTGCTTATTTTTTTGTAAGAAAACAACATAGAATTTGCTTGATATATCTGCAAAGGATTTCTTTGCTTCTTCTCTCCACTTCTTCAAACTCGATCTTATCAAGATGATTTAACCAAAATCTCTCCCAAAAAGAACCAGGAAATGTTTCATCGTATTCAATATTGGTTGTAACCAAAAGTTTCAAAAACATAATTGGAAACAAAGGCATAGATGAGAAGAGTACCATTTCCAATTCATATAATGAGGACTGGAAGATTCAAGTCGTGATCTTTCTTCAACATATTTGATATAGGCCTTCCAATTTTCACAAAAATAGGAAAAGAAACACTTTACAGAATTGATGCAACCAAAGAAAGATTGAATGTCTTGTTTTTTTTAGTAAAAAGAATCTCCTAGATACCCTTCACTGTTTTAGGATCAATCCTTACTCCAAGATTGTGTTCCAAAATATTGCTTTCAAAGACCCCCAAGATGATTTTTCTGAATTCAGTTATATGCCCAAGGATTTGTAGCTGTCAACAATCTTGCTAAGTGTCCAATATGATCATCCCTATTCTTGGCAAAAATAGTGATATCATCTTGGTACATTGCTATGTACTCATTAGAGAAAGCAAATTCCACAGTACATTGGAAAGTGTCTTTAGTAGTTGTCAATTCAAAAGGCATCCACACATATGCATAAGTCCACCAAGGGGTAGTGAAAGCAATTTTATATATCTCATTAAAACAAAAATTACATAGATATGATAAGGCAGGGTCAAGGACATGAATGGGACAATGGAGTGTCCCATTCCAGAAGTGATCAATCCTCTCTCAAAGCCTTAGTTATTTCTCAAGGCCATCATTTCTTGGGTAAATTTACTCATATAAAGAGTTGATAGCTTCTTTGGCCCTATACATAGAGCTTCATACAAGTGGCCCATTGTGGGCTTTTCCCATTAACTAAATGGAGAACCTTTACCAAAATATTTTTGATTGAGCACACTTCCTCCACTCCTTGCTTTTCCCCATCAACTAAATGAAGAACCTTTACTAAAATTTTGTTGATTGCGGACTCTTCCTCCACTCCTTTCCAAAATCCATATTTTTTTATGAATTTGTGCTATAGGCACAACCATGCCACTCATCAGAAAGAAACATCTCTTCAGCTTCAGTTCACAATAGTTAAGGGACATGAGGGAAATGGAATTGATGGCAAAAATGTGTAATTCTAGGGTGCAAGAACTCCTTGTTCCTTGTGAATCACCTCATGAGACTAAGGAAAATTGCATGGTTATATATGTATTTGGTCATGTTCATGCCTTGATCAATGGTTGCATTGAAAAATGTGAGTTTGTTGATATTCTTGAGCATCAATCGATGCAATGGTAAACACATGGAGTGGAAGACAATCTGGGGTGCTTCTCTTGAATAATTCAGTCATTTTTCCATGAAGTACTTGAGAGGCCGAGATGTTTAAGGATATTAGGGACATATGTCTATAATGCTCAACCTTGTGGGCTATTGGAAAAATCGTTTCCTAATTTTAACGGTGGCATAGCCTCCATGTTTCTTATATATTTGACTTACATAAGTATATAAATATGTGCATGTTACCCTTGTTACACTTAACTTTTATCGATTGAAAGATTTAGATACACCATTCTGAAAAAAATCCACAATGAAAGGGCATGAGACTCCATCCTAGGGGGAAAGAGATAAGTTTAACTTTAATTGGGTTCATCTAAGTGCTATTTATTCTACACAACAATGACAATATGTATTTATGGTTGTGAAAATGTCGATCAAGTGGTTGTCTAATTGGCTAGTATAAATCCATTTTCATCCAACCAACATACATGATTCGTGGCATTTATCCCAGTGCATAAGATATATATTGAGTGAAAATGAGTTGCACAGGTGTTAAGGTATGTTTGTTGCTACATATTTTATTATGTGCTTAATGCATAATCAAGATCTCGAGTGAAAAGAAGTTGCACGGGTGTTAATGTCTATTTGTTGCTACATATTTTGTTGTGTGCTCCATACCCTCCAAGGGGATTCTCAAATGAGACAAGGATGACTATAAAATTTTGTAAATATTAAGAATTAACCATCTTATTTGAACTTAAGCAACCTAAAATTGTGGCATATAAATAACTTGAGAAACATATAAAATACCTAATTGAAACAATGGAGAATAACTAAAAAAGAATGGTAATTGATCAAATGATAAAATGGGTTCCATGGAACTTTAGAGGCCTAACATGGATGGCATGTTATCATGTCGATGACCTTCTTTTCTCTTTCATATCCTTTTCCTTAAAGACAAGTGTAAACACGTTGTGCTCCAAAGACTTTTTTGTGTGAAGCAGAAGTGGAAAAGGTCCCTTATACAAGACTAATCTAATTCGGGAATCAAGATTTTGTTGTCTTCCTCTAATACTATTGAGAAAGTGTGAAATAATATGGGAATGTGCAAAAGGTTAACAAGTTGTGATTTATGATGATGGTAGTGTATGAATCAAATGGGGGATTTGGACCCTATTTATATGTGTTAGGAATCAAACTGCATTTCATATATCAACCTAGGTTTCAAATCTTAATTCCAGTTTTTTACATTCCCAAGAGAGTGACTGGACTCACTTTCCCCCATAAGAAACTTTGGGAAATTACTAGGACACTAGTTACAACTTTGTCATTTGCAGGAAAAACCATATATTCAATTTTTAGGGTCATGTTAGTGATTTAATTGTTAAATTATACAAAGGTGTACATTCCATACCTACATTTGTATTTTAACTTGTGACCTCAAAAGAGGAAACACATGTTCTTAATCATTAGGCTTGCTCAAGCTATTATATTTTCACTGGTTGACTTGTTTTTAGCTACTTTCAATCGAGTTCTGGACATGGAGAGCTTCCCCAGTTCATATTTTTGTGATGGGGTCTTTGTTAAGTGGTATTGAAAATGTTTAATATACCATAGTGCTCCACTATTGATGGTGCATGGCCCTATGTTGATTTTGTTTTCTACTTGTTATTCATATTGGTTAGAAGGATGAGAACTTGAGAATTTTGCAATATGCCATCCTACACAATCCAATCATAGAATATGTGCACTAAAATGATTTATTGTAACATAATATCTTGTTGGGTTTCATTTATGAATATGGACATGACAAGTACAAAATTCTTCAATTGTCTACATACATGTGATATCGAAAATTATGATATATACAAGTTTCCATAGAGGTTTTGCTTTAGCAATGAAGATGGTGGCCTTGGTGGCATTTCATGCCACCAACCAAGTTTTAATTCTTTAGGATTATGAATAAGTAGTTAGGGTTAGGTGCAAGTTTGAATAGATTTTGATGGAAGATTGCTTCCATGTAATAGTATCATTGTGTTTAGTGGTTTTCTTTTACGTCTTGAGGGGTGCTTTACCCATACTCATGGTGTACAACTTCTTTGGTCCATTTGTGATGCTTTTATACACATTTACAAAATAACAATACAAAACAAGACCTTCTATGAAGTAGCTCCATAGTTTATCTAGGTTATCCTACCATTTTCTTCTAATATACAAAGTGGATATTGGGCATTAAACAAGCCTAAATTTTCTTTAGATTTGGCTCAATTATAGGTAGAATATTTTATAAGTCCAATCTAAACCTTGGCCATTTTTTACAAACGCCTTATTGCTAACTAGTTTTAGAAGTTCAATTTTATAGGAGTTGGCTCATGTTTTAAACACATGACCAAGTAAAAATCCAATGTCTTAGAATACGAATGTTTGAACAACCTAGGATTTTTACTTACAATGGTTTCAATTTTCTATTATACAATAAAACTCAATAAATTCTACCCTGATGAATCAACTATGCTTTTTTTTGAAAGAGTAGTTTTGCTCTCATGTCCTATAATATCTTCTGCTTGGGATTAAATTTAACAAAATCACAATTGATGATACTACTTGTAAGGTCACTTCCTGTATACTTCCATATAAAAATAAATTCCAAGAATTCCATCTCAAGAATTTTAATTGCGTTGAGAGGTACTTTCTATAGATTAAATGGGTGAGATGTGTTCGTCTGTATCTCTGAGATCCTGAATGCCCCAGAGGGTCTGTTGAAGGAAATCCCTTATGTCATGGGTATTTTGTTCCAAATAACCTTGGCCATTTTCCATTATTTCTTTTTTCTTTGATAAAAAAAGCCTTGAAAAATACACTATTTTTTATCCCTAATAGTACACCCCTAACTTACCATTTGCTAACCCTGTTAAAAAAAATTAAAACTAAAAAAGAACATTTTTGCACTATACAAAACCCAAAACATAAATAACAAAGAGATAAGATGATTTTAATGTCCAACAACTAGAGCAATTTGAGGAGGAAAAAGTGGCATTTTCAATTCCAATGAGACATTTATGATTTTCATTTTCATCTAGAGCAGAATAATTGTTTTCCATCTAGAAATTGTTCAAGGAAGATTTTTAGTTTGAAGATGCAATCTTCTTTCTTATTCTCATTTCTGTCTTATTGTTCTCAGCTTTTAGTGGAAAGAAAATCAAAAGAAGCATGGAAAAAAATCTAATATTCACTAATCCATCCCTAAACCACACAGGATGGAATACTAATTCTGAAAAACCCCTCCTGCCAATTGTGACAAAAACCACAAAAGATATAAACACAATGGTGGGTCTCAAACATGGAAATGTAAATTGGTGATGCTGCATTTTCAGAATTTATACCTGGATACCCCTGCATATCAATATATTCTCGATACAACAGGTCCTGAGGTCAAGGTGTAATTATTTAGGTCAGACACTAGAATTTGTGGATTATATGGCAGTTGCAGTTAGTTCAATTTCTGGTTGGTGTTTACACACTTCAAAGGCTTTTCAAAGTAGTCCCTTGACTAAAGAAGTGACAATAATGTTTACATTGCATAGGCATCTCAATAACTGGGGTCATATATGATACTGACAATGATTTCAACAATTGATGGTGACTTATATTTTGTCCACTTTTCCTTTGAGTTCATGCTTTTAGTTGTCATTCTTCAGTATGGATGTAATGTATCAATGTTTTTTATTGTGCATGTCTTTGTATTTCGTATAGATATTGTGGACTGTGTGTGAGTGGACATTGATTGAACAGTGTATTTTCATTTTCACTACTAATAAGAAAATCAATGACTTGTTCAACATATTAAATGTGGAATTTGATGTTTTTTTATCTATCTTATTCCTTAATGATAGATATATAGGAATGCATGGTTATTGTTTCTGATGTTTATTTTCTGTATGTTTTAAATTTTAGCATCTCATGTTCCCTGTATCCCAATGCATACTCTGAAGTGTGAGGGGTTTTAACCTTCCTTAGTTGCCCCTCTCCTTCCCCTCATTTCTACACATTATGTTAAAAACTCAATGCAGTTGTCTCTTGATTATGCTATTTTGATTTAGACAACTTTATTTTAAATTGGTACAGTTATCTTGGAAATGGATTCATCATGTTACGACAATCTTGTTCTTTGCATTTGGATTGTGGTCATTATGTGAAGGATTCACGGAGGAAGGGTGTGTTTTTCTTACAACTATTTCTCTTCTCTTACTCTGAGATTGTCTATCTGAAGTTTTTGATATGCTTTTGTTGTTCTATGCCTACTGCAGTGGGACATTTTTCTTGCAGAGAGTTAGAAGAGTTGGCTAAGGTGGAAGCTAAGCTGGTTAATTATAGATTTATCAAATTTTTAACTAAGTAGTCATGTGAATTTTGGTAAACTGGTAGTTGATTCCTTCAAAACTTCTCTATTATTAATTCATGCACAAAACTACTCAATTATCAATTCGTTCTCGGGGGCATTTTGTATGTTTCTTTAAGGATATGCATTAGCAATGAAGGATTCTCCATTTATACATAAAATTTTAATATGGATCATTAATGGACTCAGATAGCTATAATTCTTCCGTTAGATACCGAAGATTTAAATTTACCAAATATTTGTCAATCAATGATCTCGTGCTAGTGTAATATTAATGTTTTATATATACGGACAAAAAACTTATGTTTGTATGAGGTTTTTTGCAAGTTAATTATCTCATGCAACTGATTTGAAAATTAATGGATTTATTCATTTCCTCATTGTAGAGGGAACACTCTTTGTACATAATTAAATAGATTAGTTCACATCATAATGTTGTAGTGCCACTTAATTTTCCACTGATAGAGTTTGTATTCATTTAATTTTATTGAACCATAAGCATATTTCCGTGAGTAACAAATATTTTCATGTGATTCAAAGTTGCAGTTGAATATCAGTATGTTATGTTTCAATGTAGGTTGTCCAACATTTTCACAAGTTGTTTTCTCAAATGAATTATAAAGAAGCTACATAACTAGCTTCTATGTCACCCCAAGGAATCCTCTGCACACCAGATGCAAAAGAAAAATTACAGGTAGCCATTATTTCCTGGAGGGGTTATTCAACTACTAGTGAGTTGACTGACTTTAAAATGAAGTTTGTAGTACCATGAACTATTTTTCATTGATTTTGGATATGCAAATGGTTTTATATTCTTAATCATTTTCTAACTTCTGAAAATATGGAATAGAGTTGGAGAAATAACACAATGACATTAGAAATTTGAGTAACAATAAAACAATTGATTCGACTACTGAGGCTTAGAATACTTTAGATGATTTGACTACATAAGAAGGCTAAAACATAAAAGTGAAGGCTGAAGCACATAAGTTTTTTAAAACTGCAACATTCTTCTTTCATAATGTTTTTTACTAATATGACATCTTTTTGCATGCTTATCACTAATTAGAAGGGTTGTGCAATGTATCAATCTGACCTCGTTATCTATGCCATAATTTTTTAGAGTGTTCCAATACATCCTAGGTAGAAAACACCTCTTCTCCAATATTTTGGGAGTCTTCTGACAAGGGGAAAGTTGAATTCCTTTGAGTTATTGGAAATGTTATGAGTAGTTGGAAATAATAACAAGAAAAACCTATCGGAGAACTGACTTGTTGAGGACAAGCTAGAGTGCAGTGAGGAATTGGGAGATCTTATGAAGGTGAAATTTAGTGTTGTTATTTAATGTGGTATCTCATCATCTGCTTAAATATCATCTCTGTAAATATTTTGACAAGGTGTTTGTGGTGATATAATGTGTGCTTGTAGACCAATAGAGCGTGACTACAACTTATTCCTAGAAGGTGAGAAAATTAATGACTACGGTCTTTTACTTGGTGTTCACCTACAAGCTCCTCATTTTCCTGCCAACTTTTCACCACAACATTATTCAAACATGCCTCATTCAATTGATCCAACTTTTGAAATGTCAAAGTTTGAAGGTAAGCCCCTTACATTACAAAAGAGACGTGATTTCAGTGATTCCAATGATCCCCTTACATCATTTTGTCTTTGGTATATACTACTTATCTATTGAATGTTATTCATATAATAATGTTTTTAGATGCTTCCCCAACATAGTTTAGGATCTCTTATTCCTCCACAATGGCCTAGAAATCCTGAATGTACAATGAGTAATTTATTTTTCAATGTTTACCTTTTCATATACACATTTATGTGTGCATGGTTTGAGTTGTTTTTAATAGTTAATACCCCCTTCTTTATCTATTTAGTGATGAAAAATAATTCCTCTTGGTGGGAGATGAATAGGAGTTGATAAATAGGTGGTATATTTTTTTTTAACTATACAAAATCCTGTCGGTTATCCGACGCTCTGTGATGATCATTAGACGAGGTTTCCATAAGTCCGACAAGAGCAATCTGTTGGATGCTGTCGGTAAACCGAATATCCCCCATCAGATATCCGACAACTTGAGTGTCGGTGAAGTTGGGAAATTCAGAAATCACCTTCGGAGCAACGACTAAAGATTCATTGGATATTCGACGCATCGCTGTTAGAAATCTGGCTACGCATTCCTCTAACCTTTGACGGCATAAGCCCGAAATTTTACAAAGGAACTGTCTCAGATTCGACAAAAAAAAGTCAGATTTTCGACAAGATGGGAGTCGAAAATTCAATGATGTAGTATGTCAAAAATTTGACGGTGTTTGGCATGGGGTCGAATATCTGACAACATGCCATCGACGGAAAAAACAATTGTGGATGTTGAATTACCAACAGGATTTTGTCAAATTTCAGACATGGAATCTGTCGGATTTTGGGCTCAAATTCTATTATGCTTGAACCACTCATGGAGGTTGTAGGCATAGGACCACTGATATCAGAGTGGATCATCCTCAAAATACTTGTTTCTTGGTTTTCCTTTCCCCAATCAAATTTGTGCTCAAGGTGTTTGCTGACAATGCAACCTTTGAAAATTCCACTAGAGGTTTTGATGGAAGGGAGGCCTTCCATCATGGAATTCTTTTTAGTTTGCTACAAGAATTTGAAATTAAAATGTCCAAACCTTTTATTCTATAGCTATCTAACCTCATTCCCATGAGTCAGAAGGAAAGTGGGCTTTGCATCATGTACAAACTTGGAAAACTTGTAGGTTTTAGTTGAATGATTCGCTATACATGTTGCAATGAGTTTTCTTAATGAAGTTTCAGAGATCTCAACATCATCCAGGTTGAAATTTACTCTCTTTGACAAGATTGTGTGTGTCATTTGATATACACTCAACATATTTGACGCCAAGGAGGGTGCATATAGAACATCATAAAAGCTTCCATGTTCAAGTTTTATAGTACCTTTTCCTTTCAAAATGATTTGAGAATCATATCCCTTGTGTATGGGAAATTTGCTGTTGTCAGAGTCCAGAAATGAAAAGTATTCTTTGCTTGCCACCATATGGTTCAAAAATCACTAGAGTCTATGAGGAGATATCTAGGCTTCGAAACATTTTCCATGATGGCATGTCCTCTTTATGGTTGGATGTTTCGATTATGATTTTCTCTCTTCCTTGTACCTTCAGGAATATTGATGTTATTCTTCTCAAGGAGAAGAGTCATAGCATCAAGTTGTTTCTTCATGCAGGAGCTTTCAGGGTGAAATCCCTTTCTGCAATAGGAACATTTGACATTTTCTTTGCCTTCTTTACCTTTGTTCTTGTTCTTTCTTGATCCTGAGGGCTCATCAAGATGCTGAGATTTCTCCTTTGGATTTGGAGAATCAAACTTATTATTTTGGTTCTTTTGCGTTCCCTTTCCATTCGTAGCCTTGGGTCCTCCAGCAAACAGACCTTGGTATTTGGAAGATCTGATGATCCCCATTTGGACAAGCTTATCATGCTTGTTTGTGAGAGACTCAATGAATGCATTGAGGGACATCATTTTCTAATTTGGGATTGTGATATTACCAGTATGGAATGTGGACACAAATATTGAATAATTCGAACCAAGTTTTGATAGGATGGTTAGGATGAGTTTATCATCCTCCTTCTCAACTTTACACTGTTTCAACTGGAGCACCAGGTGCTTGAACTTGGTGAAGAAATCATTCATGGTTTCAAAGTTTCCTGGGTTTAGAGAAATCAGCTCATTCTCTAGATGATATATCCTAAAGTCATATTGCTTATCAAACAGAGTAGCAATTTGATCCCAAATCTCCTTCAGAGTCTTCAACCCAATGGCGTGGAAAAGAAGATCTCTAGAGATTGAAAGGAACAGAAATCCATATGCTTCATCAAGCTTATTCTAGTATTTTGCTTTGTCAACAACATGATTCATCTCTATTTCTGTGTCGATTGTGACTTTGTCGAGTCCTTTGGAAAGAATCCGAATCTCCGTGCCCTCCTTCCATTGGTGGTAATTGAAATGAGTGGGTAGATTCATAGAAGAGGCCATGATGCTGTTGTAGTGAATGCAGTGAAAAACCTGTAAGAAACCTGGAAAAACACAAAAAGGGGCAGTGTAAGGTTGAAAAATATACACTTTTCAAGTTTTCATCACACCCAACTTAGTCAATCAAGCAAGCTTGATCAACAATTCCTTTGCCTAGGAATTATGTGGCAAACTTTTCGCTTCTAGTGCAGAGCTGGAATTTTTGAGCTTTTTTCTCAAATTGCATCATAGATACATCAAGAAATCTTGTTGGAGAAGAATATCCTTGTCCCTCCATGGCTTTGATACCATATGAAAATTGAGTCACAGTAATCTGAGGACCAAGTCATAACTTAGAAAATATTCAAGGATCAATTATACAGAAAAATAACATAAAAGTGTTGCAATTAGGAGTTACAGCTGTATATTATCAATCATCAATCAAAAGCAGTGATACAATGTGATACACTTGCATACATAACAAGACAATTTGAATTCCCAAGAGGTCATTCGAATTGCACACATGAGAGTGGCATAGCTTTCAGTTAGCCACACTAAACACATCAGTTAACCACTAATCAAAATCAATAATCGGCTCTAACTGAATAGGAGGTAGTTATGAGTGAGTTTAACTAAATAGAACTCAACTACATGTCAATCAGTAGGTGAGGGCACATATCTAACTTCAGTTAGCTAAGATCAAGTGAACTGACCCAGAAGTTGTTGTAGAAGCCTTAAATCACTCCAGTTAATTGGAAATTACCAAAAATAGGTAAAATAATGATGGAGGAGCCTTTACAACTGTAGTTTAATTGAAAGTAGGTGGAATAACCATCAGTTAACTAATTTGGGGTTCTTAGTTCATGCATATCAACCCATATTTTCTCCTTGATTGAAGGAGTAAGCTCAGTTAGTTTCCCTGATTGAAGGAGAAGACACGGTTAGCCTCCCTGATTGAAGGAGGATGATCTAGCTGATGATGCAGTTACATATCCGAGCCAATAACTTAAGATAAGTGGTAAAATAGGCCAATTAGGCCAAATAAACATGTGTGGGTTGGATAATGATTCCAACACTAGTCACCATATGAATTTGCATGATTCTTTAGCATGTTCTTCTACATAATCTTCTACAGAAACTTTTGTGTATTCTTCAAGCACGCCCATGGTTAACAATTGTAGTTTGGATTGATGTAATAATGCAACCCACTCTAATAGTTAAGATAAAAGAGTTCTTCTATCTCTTTGATGCTTGATTAAACCATGAATTATGAAACTCATTCATGTAGTCATAGACTAACTAATCACAATGTCAACATATTTTTCATTTCATATATTGATCTTGTTGATACCTTAGTTGATCAACTTTGTCATGCATTCCTTGCAAAATATTACCCCACAAGTTGATAGAATAATCTCAATATCATTCACATAATTGGTTATGTGTTTTCCACAAATATTTCATAATGAAGGACATCTTATGTAATGTACCTATGCTAAAGTTACCAAGGGAATAGGCACGGTAGCTTAACAATGCAAGAAAGACACTAAAATATGACTTGCAGGTAGGTAGGAGACTTTGGAACTTAAGGAAGGGTTTTGGAGAAAATCTAAGGTCTTTGGTATCACAAGGTATACAGTACGAATGTATATAAAAAACTACATAGGTCGATTTGGTCAAGATAAGCTCCGTAAACGGAAATTACTAGATTGGGAATACGCAGGAAGGTGATTTCGAAGTCTTCCAAAACCACCCTTAAGGCTCACTATTTTCTAGAAGGATGGTATAGAATGGTCCCATTTTGATTTATATACCTTTAGGTCCCTTCATATTTGAATTTTTACACCCATTCGCTAATTTTCAAATTCGAAATTGAAAACTAATCAGTTTTAACCCCACAAAGAGCATATGCAATATTCAATGATGAAAAAAGAAACATAAACTCGAAACTAGAAATCAATATTTACTATTATATTGTTGTATAGGTTCAAAATACACCATATATTTTTTTATTCATCCAATGAATCCCAATGTCTCTTCTACAACAAGATTGCTTCACTAGAACACCAAAAAATACATAGAAATCCCGACATCAACAAAATGTGACATATGATTTGTCACCACCACAACACACCAGGTACCACTACTTTAAAAATATGCAGGAAAAACAATGAATGGAGATAAGTACTCCACTCCTCAATATAAATTTTAGGGGCACATATTCCTCATGGATAGCAAGGGGAACATCTCCCAAGCTGTAGAATTTGCTCAAGCAAACTCATAATAATTTCAATATCAAAATTATCCAACCCATGGAAGTGTGATAGATGTTGTTTATAAATAGTTTTAGGACCTCCAAAACAATTATAAAATGCAATGGTAAAGAATAAACCATGTTTCCCCAAACCATCAACCAACTTCTAACTCCTTTCAAAAGATATAGTCAAAGATGCTTGGGTTTGACAATTTCTTCAATTAACCTCCACAAGTGCGTTCCCCATTGAACACCTACAGCTACACAAGGATTATTTATACCTATTGGACTCAATATTAATCATTAAAACTCATAACAACCTCAAGGGAGGCTAGATCTAAGTCCCAATGTAAAATTCCAACAACTTCCCTTAAATCACACAATTTCCCTATTTTATGGAAATGGACCAGATTTGGTCCAAACTTGACCCGTGTGCCTATTTAAAATTTGGAACACTTAATAATAACTAATAACACCCCTTGGTACCCTTTCACACCTATCTAAAACCCTGATCCACAAGTGGACAAATTTGCCTCAGATGAATTTTTACAATTTTATTCACTTGGCAATTATTATTATTATTTTAATTAATCCCAAGATATAATTAATTACCACTTGAACCAATGGGAACATAATGGGTAAGTGGATTGGATCCATATTATTCTATGAATGGGACATGACAGTCCTCCCCTCCCAACAATTCTCATCCTCAATCATCATCAACCCGGGATGTTTCAAAATGCCTTCTCCTTCCCAAGTTGCATCCTCATTCAGGAAGCCCTTCCATTGCAACATATATTCTTTGGTGGTCCCGTTACTTAGATTATTTTATATGAAATTAAATATATCCTCTGGTATCAGCTCCAAATTTCCCTCACAATCAATGAAAGGAATATCCTATTAGAATAATCAACCCATAGTTACCTACATTAGACACTAATTTAATTATTTTTTCTTATTACCTAGTTTCCTAGATTCCATTCTATGCTAGTTGCCTTCTACATATCCTAGAAGTAAACAAATGATAAAACTGAGTCATAGAGTGCTTGGAAAACATCCTAGAAACCCAATTTAGCATTTTTTATTTCTTCCATATTCCCTAAAGCACATATCTGCTTTTTCTGAAAAGATGCCTTTTTTATTTCTGATTTAAGGCAAAAGGAAAAGCTATACTAGGTGTAGTTGACTTGTTTTTTGCCCACGTCATCTTTCCTCCTTTTATCCAAATAAAAGCATGTATGAGTTTTCTTTCCATCCCTCTTTAGCTTTCCCACCTGACTTAGCAAATTCATGAGCATCTACCTAGATTTGGAAACTGCTTTATGCACCTATGGTGGATTTGACTAGATTTGGTAAGCCTTCTTTCTAACTATTTCGAATGGCATCTTTATGCATTCGATTCTCTCATGTAATTATATATTACAGAAACATATTACTTCATAAGGTTGTCTATTGTAAACTTACTCGATACAAATTAGTGTTATGCTCAAATTTCAGTCTCCTTTGGTGTTAATTTTGCATGTTTGATTAGCAATTTTGTGAGTGTAATTGTTCTATCTCTTGGGTTAAATTTTCACATGGTATCAGATACTTTGTAAATCGATTTCTCTCCTTCCAAATTGTTATTGTAGGTTTGACATCATTGACTGGGAGCACATTCTGCTGACCGGAGGGCATAGTTTCTGAGCTATGGACCAATCTCAGAAGATCATCTTGACTCCATTCAATTTATTTGAGTGGAAAGTTGAGAAGGCCTATGGTATTTTATGTCTGAGCATTTCAAGAGACCTCCTCTTCCATCTTGATGGATTGGCATCACCTAATGAAGTGTGGGAGAAGCTAGAAGAGATTTTTGGAAAGACATATGAAATGAGAGGACATCAAATTGAGAATGAGATGATCTCCATGAGTCCCAGTAGATTCAAATTATTGAAACTCTACTTTTCCAAGTTTAAGGACCTTGTTTTGCAGTTGAAACAGTGTGGGATCGAAAAGAAGGAAGACCAACTAATCCTGGCCACACTCTCTAATCTTGGTCTTGACTATTTAGTGTTTGTTTTGACCTTCCATGCCACCAAGTTGACAGCTCGAGCCTGGAATATGCCTAAGCTTGCAGAGTTCATGGAATCCCTCACACAGGAGAAATATAAGTTGGTGATGATGGGCACCATCAAACCTTCCAAAGGCCAAGCTTTGTTTGCTACAGATTCAAGGGTGGATTCAAAAAGCAAGAAAAAATCTAAAAATCCACCTAAGAAAAAGAGAGACAAGTCTAAGTCTCTAGAGGAGCCCCAAGGTTCCAAGAAGAACTCCCAGAAGAAGAAGAACAAAGGAGAAATGAGCAAGTGCACATACTTCAGTAAGGGCTATCATCCTAAGAGATCTTGTATGAAGAAGAAATTTGACATGTTGACCCAACTCCTAGAGAAGAATAACATCTCCCTTCCTGATTGCTCAAAGAAGAAGGAAGGAGGATCAAATTTAGAAGACAGAGAGAGAGTACATGCCTTGGTTGCCGACACATGAAGCTCACCTAGCTTCATCATAGACTCTGGAGCTTCTAGACATATGGTTTCAACAAAAGAGACATTCTCCTATCTTGACATGTGGAAAGGTCCACCAATAGTTTTGGGAGATGACTCTCTCACTGACAGTTTGGGGAAGGGTAGGATTGATCTTGACCATGTTAGTTTCAATAATGTGTTGTATGTTCCAGATCTTGCCTCCAATCTCTTGTCAGGGTATCATATGACTCATACTGGGTCTCCAAAGAAGGTCATGTTGTCCCCTGATGATGTTGAAATCACCAAGATTTCGAATGGTAAAGTCATAGCAAAAGGTGTTGTTGATCACACTTCAGAGGTATACAAGTTTTCCAATTTTCTACCCTACTCAAACCCCTCTGCTCTTCTAATTCATGCTAATGAAGCAAGCAAGCTTTGGCATGAAATATTTGTCCATATTAACTATAAGTATCTTTCTGATTTGAGTGAAAAAGATATGGTCATAGGGTTACCAAAGATCAAGTTTTCTAATGGAGTCTGTCAAGGTTGTATCCTAGGAAAACACCCAGAGCACAAGTATGAGAAAGCTAGTCATGAGAGATACTCTACACCTCTTGAGCTGATCCATAGTGACATTTCTGGTCCATTCCCTCATATGTCAATGAGTCAAGCCAAATATGCACTGACCTTCATAGATGACTTTTCCTGGTATTGTTGGGTTTACTTCCTAAAGCATAAGTCTGGAATTTTTTACCTCTTCAAAGTCTTTCGAGCCTTCGTTGAAAACCAGTATGGAAGGTGTTATAACTAGATCTTGTTCTTATTTTATCTATTCTTTTTGTCCTAATTTTCAATCGTTGGTTTAAAATGATTTTACATTTTATGTTGATTTTAAGAACTTTTTACAATTAGTAATTTTTGTTGGATTTAATGCTTTTGATGGTTGAATTATTTCATTAATTTAGTTTTAAGGTTTGTCTTTTGGGCTTATTAGTTAATATTTATATCTTTAATCTTTCAAAAACTTATAATAAGAGTTTATTCCAAGTTTTATTTGTAAGCTAACCATCATTTTTTAGTCCTTTGTCAAATATTTTCATGAGGAGATTCCTGTAGCAGCTATGTTTTTCCTGTTTTTGTCATTATCATTGAGAGAAGGTTACGAGGTGATGGAAACTAATTCTGGAAAACCAAAAGAGGTTTTTGTTCACAATAGAATCATTCAGAAAAACCTCTCTCAATTTTTCAACAGCTATTTTTTTTGAGATATTCGAATTCATCTTTGTGGCCTGTTTTCAAGGTTTGAATTATTTAATAATTTCCTGTTTTAGTCACAAATTTCCAGCACGTATTCGGATCAATTGAAAGAGAATTTTTAAAAACCAAGATAGGTTTTTGTTCATAACAAACCCAATTAAAAAAAACTCTCTCAGTGTTTGCATAGGTGTCCCATATTGAGAGATATGAAGGCGTATTGGAGACCCAAATTTTCAGAAATTCGCCAAATTTCCCCAAATCTGATTTGTTATTTTTGGGTTAATTGTCTTTAAAGATTTTGAGTTATCATGTAACTAATTGATGTAACTGTTTCAAATTTCGACCTAGAAGGTAGTTATGGAACTAATTTACCTTTGTAATGATAAAAGGAAGATAAACATATAGTTTTGGGGTGGGATTTTTTACTCAAGGAGAGGCTTTTGGAGCTTTGATTTCTCAAGCTAGCATTTATAACTCTTATGTAAGTGGATGACTGTTATTGATTATATATAAACTGATAAGCCCTTTTACCTGTCATATTTTTTTCATTTCTGATCTGGTTGATTGCTTAGTCTACAATTTCATTTCCTGTTTAAAGGTTTATTCATGTAAATGCTTGTAGCTTGTGGGTGGAATTAGTATTTCATGTGTAATGTTTATGGATTATTGGGATGTGTTTGATCCCCAGTTTATCCAACTTGCATGATTTAATTCTATATTAGCTTTTGGATTTTTATTTCCCCCTTGATCATGAAGTTTTTAAAACCAAAACTATAAACCAAACCCTAAAAACCAATTTTATTTTATTTTTATTTGAGATTGTGTTGGCTTGTTCTTCTAGTAGTTTGAGAACAATTTCTGGCACTAACAGAAGGAAACTCAAGATCCTCATATCTGAAAACGGTGGTGAGTATGTCAATTTTGAGTTCATTCAGTACTGTAAAGATGCAGGTATTCAGATGCATCATTCGATCTCTTACACACCATAGAAAAATGGTGTTGCTGAGAGAAAGAACAGATCATTGAAGGAGATGGAAACTTGCATGATGGAGGCTAAGACTTTGCCGCCAAAGTTTTGAGCCGAGGCTATAAACTGCACATCCTATATCCATAATAGAGTGCCTCATAAGTAGCTTGATGGTATGAATCCTTTCGAATATTGCAGTGGGCACAAGCTAGATGTGACCCATTTCAGGATTTTTGGCTCAAAGGCTTGGGTTAGAATTCCAACTGAAAAGAGGAAGGATTTGCAACCCCAAAGCCAAGAGTGCCTATTTGTTGGGTATTCTAAAGGTTCAAAAGGGTACAAGCTGATCAACTTGATCACTAACAAATATTTCATTGAAAGAAGTGTTCAGTTCCAAGAAGAACCTTTAGTAGTAGTTGAAGTTGGAGAGTCTTCTTCACCACTAGAACCATTGATTATAAGTGGAGAGACTAATGAGTTTGATGATTCTTATATGTCTGATAATGATGATTTGATTGCAGATCCTAATAGTTTTGCAAGACCAAAATGGGAAGCAAATACCATTCATGCAGTTGGGGAACTAGCTAGAAATCCCAATGACACTAGGAGGACTAGATCTCAATTTGAGAGTGCCCTTTGTGTGAAAGATCCTCTATTTGCTGAGAAGTGCTATCTGATGGTTGAATTAGATCCACAGACATATGAAGATGTATCACATGATTCAAGATGGAAAACAACCATGAAAGAAGAATTCATCTCACTCCAGAAGAACAACAATTGGGAACTGGTTGATCTTCCCCCAGGGAGGAAGCTAGTTCAATGTAAGTGGGTTTTCAAGACTCAGTTTGTTGCTGATGGTTCACCTTTTAAATATAAGGCAAGATTGGTAGCCAAGGGCTACTCACAAGTACATGGTATTGACTACAAGGAAATCTTTGCACCAGTGGCAAATATGGACTCCATAAGGCTAGCTCTAGCCATTGGAGCTTCGAAGCAGGGGGAGGTACATCACATGGATGTGAAGTGTGCTTTGCTAAATGGAGATGTCGCTGAGGAGATTTACATGCAGGAACCCAAAATGTTTGTTTCTAATCCATATTTAGTGTGCGGGTTAACGAAATCATTGTATGGGCTCAAGCAAGCCCCCAGGGCTTGGTATGCCAAGATTGATGGGTTTTTGCTATCATTAAGTTTTGTTCGATGAAAGTATGATCCTAATGTATATTTGAAGCTAATTCATGGTTCTTTGATGATTATTGTCTTGTATGTTCAAAGAAAGAGATTGCCTCCTTGAAGGATGCAATGAACCATGCATTTTCTATGACAGATTTGGGATTGTTGAGCCAATTATTAGGTCTCGAAATTGATCAATCCCAACATGGAATCAAAGTACATCAGTCCAAGTATGATCTAGATTTGATCAACAAGTTCAACATGAAATATTGCAATCCAAGAAAGACTCCCTTCCTTTCAGGAGTTAAGCTTGAAGAAGCAGGTTCTTCTCCTATGGTAAATAATACACTATATAGGCAGTTGATTGGGTGTTTGCTTTATCTTACACACACTTGACCTGATTTATCTTATGCATTTAGTGTGGCTTTGAGTACATGGATCAGCCTCATGAGATCCACTAGAGAGCATCCAAAAGGATCCTAAACTTTGTTCAAGGAACAAGAACTCATGGGATATTCTACAAAGCAAAATCTGATCTTGATTTGATTGGGTTTAATGACAATGATTGGGCAGGTGACAACAGATATCGAAAGTCTACATCATGATATGTGTTCATGCTTGTAGAAGGGCCAATCAGCTAGTCAAGCAAGAAGTAGAGTGCCATAGCACTCTCATCTACAAAAGCAGATTATAGAGGAGTTGTAAATGTAGCAACTCAATGTTTGTGGTTGCAGGGGATACTTGGAGAATGTGGCTTTAAATCAAAGTTTTCAACTATTATCTACTGTGATAATCAGAGCACCATTTGAATTTGCAATGATCCAGTTCAGAGACAGCGAACCAAGCACATTGAGATCCATATGCACCACATAAGACAGCTTGTGCATGATGGTACTATTGATCTACTTTTATGTGCATCTTCAGAACAAGTAGAAGACAGCTTCACCAAAGTTTTTTGTGAGAAGACCTTCAGCAATCTCAAATCACTGTTAGGGATTGCTGATCATGCTGTGAAACATGATTGATGACAAGATTTCTGAATTTTGCTTTTCCTGTCCATGTTTAAGGGAGGATTTTCCCACTTGGTTTTTTCCTCTTTCCTTGGTTGTATGGACAAGCAGTATGTAAAGGGTGACTAATCCTTATTGCTAGGCCCTATAGTTTTCTGATATTTACTCATAAATTTAGGCTTAAGGGGGGGTGTTAGAATAATCAACCCATAGTTACCTACATTAGACATTAATTTAATTAATTTTTGTCTTATTACCTAGTTTCCTAGATTCCATTCTATGCTAGTTTCCTTCTACATGTCCTAGAAATCAACACATGCTAAAAATGAGTCATGGAGCGCTTGGGAAACATCCTAGAAACCCAATTTAGCATGTATTCTTTATTCCAGATTCTCTAAAACGCATATCTATTTTTTCTGAAAAGATGCCTTGTTTTATTTCTGATTTAAGGCAAAAGGAAAAGCTAGACTAGGTGTAGTTGACTTGTTTTTTGCTCACATCATCCTCCCTCATTTTCTCCTAATAAAAGCTTGTATGAGTTTCCTTTCCATCCCTCTTTAGCTTTCCCACTTGACTTAGCAAATTCGTGAGCATCTACCTAGATTTGAAAACTACTTTATGCACCTATGGGGGATTTGACTAGATTTGGTAATCCTGCTTTTTGAATTTTTCGAATGGAATATTTATGCATTCTATTATCTCATGTAATTATATATTACAGTATCCTATTACTTCATAAGTCTGGCTATTGTACACTTACTCAATACAGATTAGTGTTATGCTCAAATTTCAGTCTCCTTTGGTGTTAATTTTGCATGTTTGATTAGCAATTTTGTGAGTGTAATTGTTCTATCTCTTGGGTTCAATTTCCACATATCCTTTGATGCCACAACCCTTTTTCCCAATTTCCTTCTTAAGGAAAGACACATGGAACACATTATGTATCTTGCACTCCTTCGGGTAACTCCAACTCATAAGATACTTCACTCAATTTTCTTGTCATCCTATAGAGTCCATATAGCTTTTGATGAAACGTATCATCCCACTTTACCTTCAATGAATATTTCCTATAAGGATGCAACCTCAAAAACACCATATCTCCCACTTGGAACGAGCACTCCACCCTATGTTTGTCTGCATACAACTTGTATCGATTTTGGGAAAATTGTAAGTTTTCTTTGAGCAATATAAGGATGTATTGAATCTCTTGGAGCCAATACTTTTCTTTATGGGCCCCACAATCATAAAAAAACATATCTGCAATAGTGGTAGAATCATATCCATGCAAAGACTTAAAAGGAGACATACCGATGGAGACATGGAATGTAGTATTGTAAATAAAGTATCCCAAGTGTAACCATGTGACCCAAGCTCTTTTCCACCCTATGACATAGCTTTTAAGGTAACCTTCCATCCACTCATTCACCCTTTTTTTTCCATCACTTTGAGGATGATAGCTTGTACTAAGATCTAAACTAGTTCCCACCAACTTGTACAATTCTTGCCAAAAGATACTTGTGAATTTGCTATCCCAATCACTCACAATGGACATGGGAAACCCATGTAACTTGAAAATTTCATTAAAGAAGAGGGAATCCACTTGGATTTATGAAAATGTGGATGGTACAACAAATAAATGTGCATACTTAGTCAATATATCAACCACAACAAAAATGCAGTCCTTACCTTGCACCGTTGGCAAACCAGTGATGAAATCCATTGATATTCTTTCCCATTTTTGTTCTGGAATGGGAAGGGGATGCAATAAACCAGATGGGTGTGTGTGCTCCACCTTGATTTTTTGGCCTGCCATACATCCTCTAACAACTTCTAACACATCACTCTTGAGTCCCTTTCATGAGAACCTCTCTCTCACTCTCCTATATGTCTTCATAAAACCCAGATTTCCTGCTGAGGGAAAGTCATGGGAAACCTATAGGATCTTCTTTTTCAGATTTGAATTGGGAACTATAAAGAATATATCCTTATATTATATGACATCATTGAGAAACTTGAATGAATCATCATGTACTAAACAATACAAAAACACTTCACATGCAAATTTATCTTTGGAATATCCAATCGCTACAGTGAGATTTCCAATCGTTAGGAACATGAATCAAAGAGATAGTTGGCCTCCTAGAAAGTGCATCAACCACCAAATTTATTTTACCCTTATTATAATAAATATAAAATTCATAGTATTGGATCCTACTTATTGTTGTCCCTAGGAAAACATACGAAGAATTCAGCTTGAATTCTGCTCGGGAATATGAAGATGAAACTCGCACGCCATAAGAGTTTGCGACGGAAAGAAGAGCTGCGACAGAAGCAGTCGGGAAAGAATAGTTGTGACAAAATATGTGGGAGAAGAGTCTACGATAGAAGAGAAGATGTGAAGAGAAAAAACGAGATGAAAGGAACTAAGATAGAATAAGAGTACAACGGTTTAAAAGGACAACTCGATTGATCATGGGTAAGAAGTCAGATAGAATAGTGCATGATTCGGGAATTAAGCATCTTTGTATTTTTGGGTCGATAATGCTACTGTCAGTGTAACTAAATGTACGAGAATAATAATGACATCCTTTCGGATAAAAAAATAAAGTCATTTGATTATGACATGTAAGAACCTATAAAAGAGAGAAGCCAATCTGTGTGCGGGTTGGTTTCTACAGACTCTTGTCAATTTTCTTCTTCATACAAGAGCTCTCAGGATGATAGCCTTTACTACAGTATGCACACTTGCTCATTTTTCCTTTGTTCTTCTTCTTCTGGGAGTTCTTCTTGGAACCTTGGGGCTCCTCTTGGGACTTGTTCTTGTCTCT
Organism: Pseudotsuga menziesii; assembly: GCA_001517045.1. Lineage (NCBI taxonomy): Eukaryota > Viridiplantae > Streptophyta > Pinopsida > Pinales > Pinaceae > Pseudotsuga > Pseudotsuga menziesii. The sequence continues at coordinate 567,222 of LPNX010361095.1, read as the reverse complement.
CTTTTGCTGAGGTGGATTCTTAGCTTTTTTCTTGCTTTTTGAATCCACCCTTGAATCTCTAGCAACCAAAGCTTGGTATTTGGAAGGTTTGATGGTTCCCATCATCACTAACTTATCTTGCTCTTATGTGAGGGATTCCATGAAATATGCAAGCTTAAGCATCTTCCAGGCTCGATATGTCAACTTGGTGGGATGGAAGGTCAAAACAAACACTGAATAGTCAGGACCAAGCTTAGAGAGTATGGCTAAAACTAGTTTCTCTTCCTTCTTTTTGATCCCACACTATTTCAACTGCAAAACAAGGGCCTTAAACTTGGAAAAGTATAGTTGCAATGATTCAAAGCTACTGGGACTCAAGGAGATCAGCTCATTCTTGATTTGATGTCCTTTCATCTCGTCTGTCTTTCCAAAAAGCTCTTCTAGATTCTCCCACACTTCATTAGGTGATGTCAATCTATCAAGATGGAAGAGGATGTCTCTTTGAAATGCTTAGACACAAAATACCATAGGTCTCATCCCTCCTGTTGTGACATTTAATTTTCTCTACAGATGCATTGGGCTCTGCCTCAGTTTCCATAGTCACCCTGTAGAGAAATTTCACTCTCAACAATATCTCCATCTCAGCTTTCCACTCAAAGAAATTGAATGGAGTCAAGATGATCTTCTGAGATTGGTCCATAGCTCAGAAACTATGCCCTCCAGTCAGCAAAATGCACTCTCAGTCAATGATGTCGAACCTGCAATAACAATTTGGAAGGAGATAAATCAATCTACAAAGGCTCTAATACCATGTGGAAATTGAACCCAAGATATAGAACAATTACACTCACAAAATTGCTAATCAAACATGCAAAATTCACACCAAAAGAGACTGAAATTGGAGCATAACACTAATCTGTATTGATTAAATGTACAATATCCATCCTTATGAAGTAAAAGGCTGCTGTAATATATAATTACATGAGAGAATCAAATGCATAAAGATGCCATTCGAAATAGTAAAAAAGCAGCCTTACCAAAACTAGTCAAATCCCCCATAGGTGCATAAAGAAGTTTCCAAATCTAGGTAGATGCTCATGAATTTGATAAGTCAAGTGGGAAAGCTAAATAGGGATGGAAATATAACTCATACATGCTTTTATTTGGAGAAAATGAGGGAGGATGATGTGGGAGAAAAACAAGGCAACTACACCTAGTCTAGCTTTTCCTTTTGCCTTAATTCGGAAATAAAACAAGGCAGCTTTTCAGAAAAAAAAAAAAAAAAAAAAGATATGCGCTTTAGAGAATCTAGAATAAAACAGACATGCTAAATTGGGTTTCTAGGATGTTTCCCAAGCGCTCCATGATTCTGTTTAGCATGTGTTGACTTCTAGGACATGTAGAAGGCAACTAGCATAGAATGGAATCTAGGAAACTAGGTAATAAGACAAAAATAATTAAATTAATGTCTAATGTAGGTAACTATGGGTTGGTTATTCTAACATTATTGTCTCAAGAAATCTCTTGGTCAGATTTTTTCGCTTCAGAAATACTTCCCCCTTTGTATGATGAAGTTCAACTCACATTTGTTCCAGAAAAGATTTTGAAGACAAGGGAAAGGAGCTTGAGAACCAAAACTATCAAAAAATACTTAGTAAAATGGAAGGATCTACCAAGTGAAGATGCCACATGGGAAGAGGAGAATATTTTTCAGCATCCAAATCTGAAATTGCTTGAGGACAAGCAATCTTGGGTGGGGAGGACAATTCCATCAATCCTACTAGTTCCCTAGGTTGGATGGATACATTTCGAATTTTAATAAGGGAGCTAATAAATGATGTTCAGACATTAAAATTGAATTAATATTTAATAATGGATCATATTAAATAAATACAAGAGAAAATTGAATATGCAATAGAGCATAGATACGCATGGAGACACATGGAGATTATGGGGCCCACACAAGCTAGAATTTCTATGCCACATGGACTCCTCCTCTTGCAATTTCGAATCCATGGGAAGCCTAATGTTATTGGATGAGTTAGAATACTAATACACTAGTCCATATGCATCATAGGTCGAATTTGGAAGGAAATATAACTTAGATGGAAGAGGAAGAGTCAAATGAGAGCTTCTTTGACACTTGGGCTAGATTTCCTAACATCTATGACACCAATGATGAAGATGCTATGAAATTCATGACATATTGCAGAATTGAAGGCTGACCTATGACCATTATGACATGTCAGTCCTAAATATAGAATCTAAGGAGGCACTCATGTGATTTGGGAAAGCTCAATGGGTCCCTACTCGAATTGGGGGAAGATGAAAGGCTAGGGAAGGGAGGACACATGGAAAATATTGAGCACACACCTTATTTCAAATTGGCTTGAGTTTGTGGATGGATTGGTAACATTATAAGGATAAGAATGTTTATAAAATACATGGATGGACCAAGATAAGGGTTTTTTATCATTTGTGAAGAGAAAGAGCTAGTGGATGACTAGTTTCTTGCCTTAGCCAATTTCGAGGGTGAAAGATTCCCATCCAGGTCGGTGTTTGGAGAGGCAATTCAGATATTTCATGGATATTTAATGGAGTTTGTATTTTTAGGTGTAAGATACAGGGCATCTCTTGGTTCCTTATAGTAAAGCACATTCTCTCAACCATTTCCAGTTTTTATTGCATATTCTTGGTTATGGAGGGATTACGCTTTGGGTGAGATATTGTACCATTTGGGAGATATTATCCTGGTCTATTTATGATTTTAATAAGTTTAATATTCTCTATTCTTCGTCTTCAGAAATTATCAGGTTGAAATACCAGATGATTGTATGTAAAAGTGATTATTAATGAGCAAACAGTGACCATTTTCCCACTATATTGATGTATGCCATTGTAATGTTGATTATTTTGAATGAAAAAATGTATGTCTAGTATATTTATGATGAATGGACTGTAATTTATGGTTATTCCAAGTTTCATGTCCATCACTTAAGAATTTCAAGTCATCTTACTCATTTTAATTGCATTTGGAGAATATTTGGTGTCATTTCCCCAAGGGTTGAATTAGTGATTTTGTAGCTGTTTGGGAGAGGGCTATAACAGCATGTATAAAGTGAATAATGATGAATATGATACCTTAACAATGTCCCTTAAACATACTCTTCCTCTGTTCAGAAATTCGATTGGGTTTTGCATTATTTGAGAATCCATTTTCAGCATTTACCCAGGGGGAATTGGAACCCCAATTTGCTAGTGAAAACTCCTACCTTAGCTAGAATATTAAACAAGTTTGCAGAAGTATTTGGAGGGTCATAAATCATCTATGAACATCATATTCAAGTATTAATCTGATTCATATACCTTCTTATAATATTTGGGAGCATTTGGGTCAATTTGGAGACCTAGACATCAAAACTAGTCAAAGGTCGAAATAGGGGAAAAAGTGAAAAATTGGTCATTTTAATAAAAAAAATTAAAAGGAACATTACAAAAAAGGATTTTCATGATGAAATCCGATGAGTAAAGGATTAGTGTGCGGTGGGCCTGGTTGTTGGATAGAGGAAGGTTTTGGATAATGTATGTAATGAGATGAGATGATAAGGGGAGAAAAGAGTGAGACAACCGAAGAGAGTGGGTTTTCTACGAAGTGCGAAGATACTTCGGTCAAACAAGAGGAGGAGAGTTGTGATAAGGATAGAGAGTCACAGTGTATCGAAAGAAGTGAAAATGAATCAATACCATAGCTTGACAAAGAGGAGTAACACCAGCTCATTTAAGAAGAACTTGTAGATCCATCTTAGACCAGAGGTTGCGACATAACTATGACCCTCTATACATTGTTAGGAAATGACATAAGACATAGTATCTCATCGCAGTTTTTCCAAGCGAGTCAAAATAGTGGTAATAGTCAGAGTAGTATTTCTCCAAGTAGTGTTCTTGTAATATCATTTTAGTTGGTACCCCAAAGGCACCAAATGGTTGGAAATGACATGAAATTGTCGGTTTTTCATGGAAATGGATCAGAGGATCGAAAACAACATTGGAGAAATGGAAAATACATGCTGGAGACATATGTTTGACTGAAAAATATAATATTTTATTTTATAAAAACTTCCTTGTTGTCTTATTTACATTACAAATCCCGCATATATATGTTTTGGCAGTGGAATGAGTATGAATTTTCAAAAATTCATTCTCTTTAATGACTAATTACATTTTACTATACGATTTTAATTTTAAGTATTCTATTTTTATTATTATTTATTTTTCTTATATTTGCTTAATTATTTATATGTAACATTGTTTCCTTCTTTTAAGATGATTTGTCTTCAAAGAATGGTAATGACAGGTATTGTTGGATGAACTTCTCTACCTCTCAGGAAGCATCTTCTTCTAGACAATTTTTCCACTTAATAAGGTATTCTTTGATGATGCAAGAACAAAGTATTCTTTCTCTAATGTTGATGATGGATTCTAGATTGAATACAAGCTTCCCCTCTTCATCCAAAGTAGGAAGTTTCCTATAAGAAGATTGATGTTGACCCAACTTTTTTTTGACAGTTGAAACATAAAAAACATCTTGTCTAGTAACTTCAACTCATATGCTACAGGGATAATATTTCGGATAATTTGGTATGGCCCAAAAAACTTGGGGGCCAATTTATTCTTTCCTTGTTTCCTAAGTGACAATTGCTTGTATGGATGAAGTCTTAAAAATACCCAATTTCATACTTCAAACTCTCTTTTCGTTATATGTTTAGCTGCTTGTTGTTTCATACGATTTTGTGCCATAGTTTAATTATCCTTGAGTACTTGCGTTACTCTTTGGTTTTCTTCAAGTTGATTTTTTACAACTGGTACGTTTACATCACCTTCAGCGATGTCCTTCCATCTGGGAGGCTCATAACCATACAATGCTTGAAAATGTGTCATTTTGGCAGACGTATGATAGGTGGAGTTATACCACCATTCTGGAAGATGTAACCACTGTAACCATTTATTCTTCTTGTCAGTGAAGAAACTACAAAGATATGATTCTAAAAATTTGTTAACAACTTCTGTTTTTCCATCTGTTTGGGGGTGATAGGATGAGCTCATGTTAAGAGTGATCCCAAGTTGTTTGCAGAATTCCTTCCAAACATTGCTTGTAAATTTCGCATCTCTGTCATTAACGATGATTTTTGGAAATCCATGTAATTTATAAATATTTTTACAAAACACTTCAGCGATTTGTTTAGTGGAGCCAATTTTCTTAATACCCATAAAATGTGCATATTTTTTTAATCGATCCACTACCACAAAGATTTTTCCTTTCCTTCCTGTTGTCACCTTTCACACACCTAGGCATTAAGTGCAACATAAATCTTCAAGATATTAGGTACGTCCTTGGGGGAAAGTCTTGAGTTAAGTACTGTCACTTTATTTTGAATCCTCCATTTACGAAAAACTCCTAATGCAGCCAAAGGGGGTGGTCCCTAAGAAAGAGTTGTCTAAGGCTCTTTAATTTTCAATCGTTATTAATGGAAGTGAGTTGTTTAGGAGTTATTTGAAGTAAATTATGATACATTATTGTTTGCAAATTTAAATAAATATTTAGAAGCATAACATCAACACATAAAGTGAGAATACAATAATTATAGATCAGATCAGTTCCAATGGAGTCAAAGTGAAATAATGTTGTTGAAGTAAAATGTTTTGCAAATGTGTCTTGGTCAGTTTTAATTATTAAGAGATGAGTTGAATTACGGGAAGGGAGTTATCGATATAGTGGAAGTACTGAGAATGTTTTTGGAAGAAGACTAAATTGGTTCCTCACTCAGAAATGTGGGATGAATTGGAGTCTCTGAGAAGGTGTCCAACACTACACCAATAGGGTTGTAGCTTGACTATATCTCGAGGTCACTACTCAGTTGTTCTCACTTCCTTTGAAGAATTTTTCCATGATTGTCAACTATTGTACGCCAAATTTTTGTAATGTTTCTAAGGGGAGTTTATTTTATTAACGAATTATTAGATTAATGTGAAGAAAATAGAAAGTGTCCAAAACCGCTTTTGATTTCCCAACGACCAGAAAAATCCCACAAAGGGAAAGAGCATACACGAGTTGATGACAAAAAGTTTATTCCAATTTGATACAACAAATAAGTTTGTAAAAAATCAAAGGATTAATGACAAATTAGAACTGCAACTATGTGTCACTTTTTAATCATACACCAATAATTGACAAAGCCTTTAGTTGGTGGTGAGAGCATACTTCGTGGCAACAATTTGGGTAAGAAAGTAAAACTTATTCTGAGATGAAATTAAGTAAAAAAAACTAATCTATACAACCTTTCAATAAGGAATATTGTGTATAATTGTTGATTAGTAAAATGCAAACCATGAAAAAGACTGTGAATCCCCCTAGGGGGGATGGATTGTAGGTGTTGTGTATCCCACTTGATTTATTTATTACTGAGTTTACAATATGATAAAAAATGAATTATTATTTTCACTTTGACCCTTGAAAGTGAGTGGAAAGGGATCGAAAGGCTTACAATGTCGTTGGGAGAGAAAAGGAAAGAAGAAAATGGATGGAGGATGGAGTTTTGATGTCTCGGATGACCTAAGACTCGAAATTTTAGCAGTATGTCCTCCCCATTTTCTCAAAACCCAATTCAAAATAGTGAGTTAAATGTATTAGACTATCATAAATTTATCAAAACAAATACATACTCTATACTACAAATTCTCATTAAATTGTAGATTTGTTTTAGTGAAAATAACACTTTGAAAGATTGAAACGGATCTAGTTTAAGATAAAACTTTAAAAGTGAATCTAGATCTGATATATATTCTTGAATAAAATTATATTTCAAATACATAATGATTTATCCAATTTTACTGAGCATCAAGTAACCGAAACCAAGAAGAAAGATTGAATTTTAGAGAGAAGAAGACTGAAATTCCCAAGCCTGTGCTTGAAAGAAATGAAAGAGAGAGGGATATGAAAAATAATTGTATTAGAAATAGAAAAATGAATGTTTTAAATATAATTGGATCCAACCAAGCTCCGAGCCCCTTCACTCTAAGACAAATATGCAAAAAACTAGGCAATTTCTCAAAAGAACAAGGTTAATCCAATCATTTCATTAATAAAAAGAAGAAGGAGAGCATAAGTATAACCAAAGTATAACCAAATATACTTTGATACTCCTACAAAATTCTATCAATAAAATGAACATAAGTAACTTGAAAACAACAAATACTTATTGAAATTTAATTGGATCTCAAGACATCATTCGAAAGAAATAAAGCATGAAATTCCACATATTTCACCTTAGATTTTGATCAAGTCACAAACTCACAATGCAATCACAAACTAGCCTCAAAATCCTTCAAAATTTATTATCAAAATATCAACAATATAAGTACAAAAGGCATAGGTTTAATATATCCTCCCAAATGAGGAAGGAAGCGTCGTTTTTATAGCAAAAATGGAGCTCAAACCCTAGGGGGTGAATTTTCCAAGTGTTGGATATTTTTGAGAAGATTAGTGGTGATATAGAGTGAATTAGAGGTGGTAGGAGACACCTCTAATAAATTAGGTTACCCCCACCTCTTTATGTGACACATATGCAAAAATAGGTGAGCTCTATCATGGATAAATGTGCCCCTCTATGGATTTGATTGGATCCATTCCATTGATGACTGAAGATGATCCTCTATGCTCATAAATGCCCCAGACAAGATCGTCAACAACCTTGACACCTCAGAGACAAGTCGCAGAAAGCTTCCTTTGATTTAGGAATTGGATTTTCTCCAATTTTCCCATTTATTTGACCCTGTAAGTCGTTTTGGAGAGAAAATCAAAATTAATAATTTAAAATTACTAATTTGACTCTCAAAAGTGGGTTTAGGGGTTTAGTGAAGGATCTGGGTCCAAAAAAGAGCATCCCCATTATCAAATTGGCTCCCTAGGCCCAACTTTATGACCTTTTTAACTTTTACAGTTAAAATACACCTTATTGATTATTTTATTAAAAATATATAAAAAATCCTATGAAAGACTTAGTGCATGTCCACGAAACGTTGGGGATATGACTAGCATGGTATAATACATAGACCCTTGTCTTTAATAACATTTTAAGACATAATCACCAATTTCACCATCCCGACTTTCGAGGATTTTAAGTGAAAATAAAAAATTATATGTCGCTTAAAATAGCGTCATATAATCGACGAGGGAAAAAACACTAAAGGATGATGACCTTGATGACAAAGTCCTATGAAGGGCAAGAATTTAAAAATAAATAAACGATCATGGTATGCCATTTATTACAATTCCCCCGAAGGGGTGTGAACATGCGAAAAAGTGACCACAACTGGTCATGATGAAACCATGGAATTTCCCGAGCACTGAGTAAGAACAATTGATTTGTTCTAATCCTTGGAGGCTCACTTGAAAAATACACTAAATGCAACTTAGTGGATAAAAATTCGAATAAAGGTAACCCTTCAATAAAGTCCGTGGAGATCTCCTCCCACTTCTAGGTTAGAATGTGAAGCGGGTGGAGTATCCTTAGAGTCACGATATTTTCAATATTTTTTCTTCGACAGATGTCACACTCAGATACATACTTTTGAATATATTTATACATCCCCTTCTAGTAGAAGTATTTCCTATTATTGTAGTAAGTTTTGAAAAAACCTACATATCCTGCTGCTGGGGAATCATGAGATTCTATCAGCACCTTGGTATTAAACCTAGATGTGGGGCTTAAGTAGATCTTTCCTTTCTACCAAAGGATGTCATTCCTCCATTACAATATTTAATCTTGATTATGATCATTGATTAAGGCATAGGTGTCTGGGTCCTTGCCAAATTCTCCTCAGATTTCATCCAACCAGTATGGAACTCCGACTGAGATTGCATAAGATTTGACTCCTTCATCTTTTCAATAAAAGGGAATCAACAACTACATTGTCCTTTCCTTGCTTATGTAGTATCTCCATGTCAAATGTGTAGACACTGAGAGGAGGGGGTGAATCAGTGTGCAGCCAATTTCAACCTTTTCACAGTTTATCAGGGTTAGCTACAAATTCATCAATTCATTACTCTATCATAAACATTTCATAAACATCTTCCAGATCATCATTCATAAATCAAAAGCAGTTAAACAATCAAGAGCCATTACACAGAAGAACACCACATCATATGAATTTGTAATCTTTTTATATTATTTGGGTACGGCTACAACCGTTAGGCGAAATCAGCACCTACTGATAAATAGAGCACCTACTCTTTATCCAAGACCCTGCCTGGTTTTCTTAGACCCTGCTAAGAAGGGGTTGAGGTATCCTAATCTCAAAAGCAAGACAAGCTTGCTTTTACAAAACAGTAAATTCATGTAACCAACAAGAAATCTCTGACATATCACAGCTGCTCATCTTCTCTGCTCATCCCATCAACTCTTCTGTACCACTGCTCACCGCTGCTCATAAATCTCTGCTCATCTTCAGCTGGTCATCACTGTTGATCATCATCTTGGCTCATCATCTCAGCTGCTGGTCATATCTGCTCAGCACACATCATTGTACTGGACATTACTGCTGTTATACCTCTGATCTGAACGTTGTTCATAGTTCACTTTCACCTGCTGCTGTTCAAATCAGCGAAGCTGTCCACTTCATTCTTCAAACTTGTCATTACAACCAAGACTTTTCAAGACTTCTCAAAATCTGCACTGATGCCTATGTATTCACAAAGTTGTCATCAATTAGGTCTGCACATGTAAGTCATCAAAGTTCTGTCCATTCTTTACACATTAAGGATCTGCTCAGGTACTTTTCAATCCAAAATACTGCTTAGGACAACATATCAAATATATCTTTATTCTGAGTTGTCATTGTCAAGTGTATATAACTCAGTCCAATCATAAATAGATCTGCACTAGTAACTATGCTCATCCGGGGCTATCAAGTTCACCAACCAGGCCAACCTCAATTTTCCATCATGTGATCTTTGAGCCAAATCAAATATCAATCTATGCTCCAACCATTACACATTCAACTATACAAACCACTGATATCTATCAACAGAACTACTTCAAGATGTCTGCAATAATTACTTACTTGGATTGGCACTGAGATTACTTCTTCACTGTGAAGAAGGGGTCACTTCAAGACTGCCACTGTTTATGTCATTTAATTGGGATGATATTTTTCTTAACTGTAGAGATCAAAATAATACTGTTGCTGCTAGTGCAGTACCTTTCTTCTTGACAGACCAAGAAACTTGTCCTTTTGCTGAGGACGAATTTTAACAGTTGAATGGGGCTTGTCCCTTCAAAAGATTGCTCCTTGGAACAGCTACAATAGGCAGTCACCTCCAACATTCAGGACTAGGGCTCAGTCAACTTGGACAGTAGCAACTTCAGCTCTAAACTGGGACTGTAACAGCTCAAAAACTTGGACTGTAGCAACTTAAAAAACTTGGACTGTAGCAGCTCAATATTTGCAGGGATCCAGACACATTTACAATTGCGTATTCAATTTAGGGCAGCAAATCAAAGTACTTCTACCTGAGCGCTTCACTTATGCTACATACTTCCCATCTCATGCTATCTTCAGATCTGACTGTATATAACAACAGCTACAACCATCTTCCGATCAGTAAATTCACTACCACAATTGTCAACTCCACCAAGGAGTATTTTGTAGCAGCAATTGAAATTTCTAAGGGACAGTCTCAGCAATGTCAATTAACGTGGTATGCATTTAGTGGAGAAAGAACCTTCCTGTAGCCGCTTATGCAGAGATTTCAACAACAATCGGTGAAGACTTCAACAGTGAATTGTTTGGGCTTATTTCCAGATCTATACTTCATTACTTACATGCTTGTACACAGTGCTTTAATGCATATAAACAGATCTGAAAGTTGTTCTATAAAGTCTGATTTCATATAGCTGTTTGCTGCTGCTTCAGCTGGTCATCACTGCTGATCATCATCTTGGCTCATCATCTCAGCTGCTGGTCATATCTGCTCAGCACACATCATTGTACTGGACATTACTGCTGTTATACCTCTGATCTGAATGCTGTTCATAGTTCACTTTCACCTGCTGCTGTTCAAATCAGCGAAGCTGTCCACTTCACTCTTCAAACTTGTCATTACAACCAAGACTTTTCAAGACTTCTCAAGATCTGCACTGATGCCTATGTATTCACAAAGTTGTCATCAATTAGGTCTGCACATGTAAGTCATCAAAGTTCTGTCCATTCTTTACACATTAAGGATCTGCTCAGGTACTTTTCAATCCAAAATACTGCTCAGGACAACATATCAAATATATCTTTATTCTGAGTTGTCATTGTCAAGTGTATATAACTCAGTCCAATCATAAATAGATCTGCACTAGTAACTATGGTCATCCGGGGCTATCAAGTTCACCAACCAGGCCAACCTCAATTTGCCATCATGTGATCTTTGAGCCAAATCAAATATCAATCTATGCTCCAACCATTACACATTCAACTATACAAACCACTGAGATCTATCAACAGAACTACTTCAAGATGTCTGCAATAATTACTTACTTGGTTTGGCACTGAGATTACTTCTTCACTGTGCAGAAGGGGTCACTTCAAGACTGTCACTGTTTATGTCACTTAATTGGGCTGATATTTTTCTTAACTGTAGAGATCAAAATAATACTGTTGCTGCTAGTGCAGTACCTTTCTTCTTGACAGACCAAGAAACTTGTCCTTTTGCTGAGGACGAATTTTAACAGCTGAATGGGGCTTGTCCCTTCAAAAGATTGCTCCTTGGAACAGCTACAATAGGCAGTCACCTCCAACATTCAGGACTAGGGATCAGTCAACTTGGACAGTAGCAACTTCAGCTCTAAACTGGGACTGTAACAGCTCAAAAACTTGGACTGTAGCAGCTTAAAAAACTTGGACTGTAGCAGCTCAACATTTGCAGGGATCCAGACACATTTACAATTGCATATTCAATTTAGGGCAGCAAATCAAAGTACTTCTACCTGAGCGCTTCACTTATGCTACATACTTCCCATCTCATGCTATCTTCAT
>LPNX010361095.1:525770-554790 GCA_001517045.1 Pseudotsuga menziesii | reverse complement strand
AATCTATACAAGAGAGCCCCATAAAGTTCAGACAATCACATAACATCTACAGCAGTTTCCTGGGTATTTACATTCATCCTGGATGAATCTACCATGAATCTAGGTGTTTAGACTAACAGTGGCAGCGAATTCCTTGTAAGGAGTATCTTCTTCAGCAACGGCTTCTTCTCCATCAGGCTTTGTAAAGGCATGTGATCTCAAACCTGTTTATGCTATTCCAGACATGTATTTGCCACTAAAAGTATTATATATCAGCTCATTATGTAGCTGGTTACTGCGAGTTGAAAAGACTAACATTATAGGAAATTATTTCAAAATCACTGCAAAAGAGAATGTTTATCACTGTGACAGTCAAATCTCTTTCTATAACTTCCCCAAAATTTCCATCAATTAAAAAAAAACCACGCTCTAATGAAAAATAAAATACCTCTGCTGTCACATAAAATCGCAGAAAACTCCACCTGAGATTTATTGCTTGGACTGTCTTAACCTTCAGTGGCTGCCTGAGGGCATACTCCAAAATTCAAAGAAGATATAGCTCACAATTTCCAGAGCTCTTTAAAGAGAGAGAACACGCCCATATTTTTCATGAAATACCCAACATGTAAATACCAGCATATAATGACAGCGTGCTGGAGATTATTTCAGATCTGGAATAAATGGCAGCGTGCTGGAGATTATTTCAGATCTGGAATGATGGATTTGTCATAAAATGCCCAGCTGAGAGATGAATATAAAATGCCCTGAATTGTCATGAAATGCCCAGCTGAGAGATGAATATAACTGGTCTTCACGCTGAAACTCAACTCTTTACCGCTGTAGCTTCACTCTGAAAATGCAAGATATTCTCACCAACTGATTCACCTCTTTCCCTCTATCAGAATTATGCCACGACTTCACAAGGCAAATGGGTAATTTCTTCCACTAACGCACTCCCTTGAAAAGACATGAGATCCATGCTCAAAACCACAGAAATAAAACACCAGATTTGATAGGAATGATTCTATGATGCAATCGGCAGCTTCATCATCACGTGGTACTCATATGTCCCACAAAACAAGTGTGATCAGAACAAAACGCTTCTAAACTGAAAACTCGAGCTTGCTGCCTGTATACCTTTCCCTTTGCCAGCAGAGATTAGCGCCTGTTCTTTCCTCGGTCCAATCCTTTAAAAATATACGACTCCTTCAATCGTTGGATGTTTTCAATCAAAAATGTATAGTCATATTTATATGAAAAGGAAAATGGAACTTTTCCTTGATTTAGTGATTATTCATTATTTTATTATTATTATTATTATTATTATTATTATTATTATTATTATTATTATTAAAAAGGTAAAAGAAGGTTAAGTATTTTAATCCCTTTGTAATTCACTACCTTACCCCATTTAATATATTTTTATAAAAAAATCTTTCTATAAAGTCACCCATTAGAGTCACCTTAAGGATTATTCTGTTGACTGGGCTAACTTCTTTGACTATTTTAACCTTCAATCAACTTAAGGGACTTTTTCACAACTTAAGGGACTTTTTCAACAACCTTTAGCTCCAATGACCATCTCCTAGGTCTTCAGCATCATTGGCTGGGTGGTGGCATCAATGACATCATGACCATGTTGGCATCAATGACAATTTCATCAACAAAATGAAGCAATTTTTTCTATCCATTTCTATTGTTCAGTTGGAAATGTTTGTTGTTATAGGAGATAATAAAGACTATTGTGGTTTGTTCTTATCAATGTTTTTCTCATTAGGAGGACATTCAAGGTTCTTTAAAACTTGGGAAGGCCTTAAAGGTGACGTCCAAAAGTTTGTGGTCAAATGTGTGGTTTTCCAATAGAATAAAGGAGAGACAATCAAAACACTAGGCCTTTGTTAACACTAAAAGTGTTCACCTAGCTCTACATGGTCTAAACCATATATATACATCATATTTCCACCATATTTCCCTTACTTTTGACCTTCACAATTGTATTTCCACAAAAAATGGTCTAAAACACCATTATTCCTTCCCATAAATGAAGGGATATAGGACATTTATTATGGTTTACCTTCACTCTCTCCCAAAAAGAGCTAAAAAAACCCTTAAAAAGAAAAAAGGTAAAAAAACCACAGGAAAATACCATGGGTTATCACATTAGGTTAAAAAACCCTAGACCATACTATAAATACATTGTAAGGGCTCTCCCAAAATACATTTTCTCGCATTTTCATATGTCAGTACGCTGTAACACTTTTGCTCTCAAGTATTCACATACTCCCTTGCCATCATTCTCATTTCCATACCATTCCCATGGTGTACGTTGAGAGATTCTCCGTACCCATCTTGAATCCACTCCTCGTTTAACACCTGTCCATGGAGACAATTGGAGAACCAACCTGTGGAGCTACAGAACCAATTTCAAGGACAACTATGGTGGCCCATTCTACAAGAGAAGAGACGTGTTTTATTTATCTGCATTAGTTTAGTTTAGCCGATATATATTGAAAAATGTTAAAAAATATTTGCTTTCCGTTATTAGTTTAGATTGTTGTTTTATTTTCCATTAACCTCTTCCTTACGATCACAGTGATATAAGGTTGGTGCTTCTGCACGTAGCTAGGAATAAATCTCCACTACAGTTTTGGTGACTCCACTTGGTCGATCCATTTGGATCTGAGTTTTTGCAGGTTTCCATTGGTTTGTCCTTATTCTCTGCCATCATCTGTTATAGATTGGGCCACCTCACAGCCGATATGAACCCTTGTTGCGTCAATGCCTACTCCCTCAGCCCCTGCTGGCTCTGATTTTTAACTTTTTCCCAGTTGTGGCCGAGTCACCCTTATCTGGCCAAAAGTGATAAGTGCGACCTAGGTCACGCCTATAGCCCCGATAAGAACAACCTGATGTAAAACCCAGATCGCTCTTGTCCCGTCTTCTGAAGTGACCCCAGTTTCTTCTGTGACTCGGTTTTGAGCGACCTAGATGCGCTTAACCCTCTGTTTTGCGCGACTTGTATGTTTTTTCCCTGACTGCTCCTATTTCAACCTACTGTGTGACCCTAGTCGCACTTGTGACTCAATTTTGAGCAACCCAGTCGTGTCTTGCCATCTGTTTTATGTGACTTGATTTTTTTCTTCCTAGATCGCCACTATCCCTCTGTTCCTTGCAACCGAGATCGCGCCTATTCCATCAACAGGTGCAACCGAAATTTTTTAGTTTGTTTTTTGTGCCTATTTCAGGCCTCTGTTTGTCCCAAACCCTATCCTGGCCTGTTTTTATTTCTAGCGTGGATCTTTCATAGCCCCTTGGTATGTTATAGATCTCCATGATTCGTTTATGAGTTGCCATAGTTAAGCTCCGTAGTTGAAACCCCATGCTTGTTTCCTGCATTTGATTAAAAGTTCCTTTATTACTCATTGGTTTCAAGCATAATGTTATTACTCGAAGAAATTTGTTATTTTGCAACTTTACTATTCATTACTATTATTTACTGCACTATTTACATCTCGACAGTGAGATTTGAACATCTTTGTCGTGGATTGCTAGGTTTGACATACAATTGCACACAATTCACACCACTAAGTGAAACACACGGTTCATGACCCCAAGCAGAGCCTTAAAATTAACTTAAATACAAACCAACATTGTAACCTCACTTGAGGATAAAAGCAATTTTGTAGTTAAGTTAGGACTTTGGGGATAGGAATCCAAACAACACCCCTATGTCATTCACATTTTGAGACATAGTTGTTTTCTAGTAGGGAACCAAAACCCTCTTGTATTTGTTGACACGGTGACAACCAGTTTGTCGGGAGGCCCCCTGCTCAGCAGGAGTAAGCCGCAAATGAAGGGGTACCGTAATTTAGGGTGGAATACCACACTCCATCTTGCACCAAAGGCTAAACCTTTGCAGTCCTCCTCGTATTTCCTAGCTGGGAATATAGGGCCAAAGGGCTTGAGCGTCAATAAACAGAACGGACGTGTCATGAAAAAGGTATCCTAGTGGCCAATATTCTAGGGCTCTTTTACCTAGAGGTCCTTCTCGGTAGTGGGATTCTATTAGTCTGTATGGTTCTTGCATTTCATATTGTCTGACTGGGATTTCATCACCTTGCTAAGGATACGATTTGCGAGGAGATTCCAGCTTGTAGTTAGGATCTTTCTTGCACTCATATGCCATATGTTAGTGCATCATTTTCATTTGATAGGTAGTGTTGCTTGTTGAATTTCTAGCCATCGTTGTTGTAGAATCGCCTTTTTGTGACTCGCTGTCACAGTCTGGTTTTAGAGGTTGTTTTTGGCCTATGAACCGCCAATTTTTGCTCTCCTTCTACACACTCGGTTGTAGTTAGGTTTTTTAGCCTATGATTGATTCTCTCGAGTTTCCAGTCATTACACACCACTCCATATAGTCATCATAGCTCCACCACGCTACCCATATAGGATTAGGGGGAATACCCCTCAGTTCGATTCTTTGGATCGTCATCATCAGAGCCACCTTCAATGTCATTCACCACCTTCGAAGCCACACGGCCTTTAAATCTGATTCATATTATACCAATCCGAATCTACCTTGTTCACTGCCCCATCTAGTCCCATGGTTGGTGCACATCTAGATCCCTTCTATAGAGGGATAGTTGGCAGTGGACCTATGTCTTTTCCACCCATCACCACGATTATCCCTTCTACCGGAGCAATAGGTTCATGTTCTGGTGGGCCCATTGCCACTGCACACACTATTGTTGGTACGCTACCCACTAGTGGTGGCCCCATTCCAGCAACCATGGTTCCTACCATAGAACCCTTTATACCTGGGGGCAGTCGCCCTTCCATGTCCATTCCGACTATTCCTACTATGGGAATTCAACCTCATCCACCCCCAGTTATGCATGGGAACTATGTTCCTGCAACTACCTGCACCATTGTTGGTCCTTCCCGAACCAACCTTGGCTCTAACCTACCTTTTATGGATATTCTCAACCTACCAGATTTGGCACCGTTAACCAATGACCCTATTCGTCACCACCCACAATGGCCTCTTATGCCTATGAAAATTCCCTCCAACATCCCTAAGTTTAAGGGAAAGGCGGAAGAGGACCCTCAAAATCACATCATGTCATTCCATTTGTGGTGTTCAACTAACAACATTGTGAACGATTCCATTAGATTGAGGTTGTTCCAGTGCACACTTATGGGTGGTGCAGCCAAGTGGCACATCGAGTTGCCTCATGCTAATTACCACAACTTCTCCTCGCTTGCTTCAATGTTCCTTCAATAGTTTCATTTATCCGTCCATTAAGACGAGGGAGTGGAGATCGTGCTATCATGTCGCCAGACCACAACTACCCACATCATGGATCATATCCATGAGTGGCGTCGTCAACGTAGCTTGTGTAAGATCCAGTTGGACGATATGATCTTCCTTGACTGGTTTCTCAAAACCTTATTCCCCCCCGTAGCCAAGGAAGTCGCATCTGAGTGAACCCAGACAGAAGAGGAAGCCATCCTTAAGGCCCAGCAATTCGATTCGAATTAAGCCCAGTTCGGTTACTTATATACAGTCATACCCGATGTTCCCCGAGCTGACACCTCTCGCTGTGATACGTTGGGGGCATCTCACGCTGCTGATGGAGTTATCGGATCTATTACCCAGCACCCTCAGTTTTACGTGGCCTCTCCCATGATGCCAACCCATCTGGGTAACACCAATAGTGTTTCCCAACCAAGTTACACCCCTGATTACTCACGTACGATGGCTCACTCCAGAGCTACTTCATCTTACGCTACCCCCGGTTATGCCCCCGATTACTCACACGTGACAGCTCAGTCCGGAGCCACCCTGTTCTATGCACCTCCTGCATCAAATCCTCACGTTCATAGACCAACTTGTTCGGCACACTCGTGTTTTGTCCAACTGACCGGATTTGCATCCGCTCCAGCTCCTTCTGTCTATTATACACCACCTGTGCAAACCACTTCGGCTCCGACTCCTCCGGTTTCTACGGGACAAGTTTATGCTCAACAAAACCTTCCTAACCAACCCACCCCCAATAACCAACTAGGGCAAGAAAAGAACACGAGAGGTATAAATTGAGGCAATAACCAACCTCAAAGAGGCAACCAACATGAAAACCCTCCAAAAAACAATGGCGTCGACCCTCCTGAATAGAATCCCTAGTGTCCCAATCGACATGGTAAGAACCCACAGTTATGGACCATTAGTTTGTGTGATATTTGTAACACCTACGGTCATTACACTCATCAGTGTCCTCACATGGCTCGCATCCAACAACTTCTCCAAAATGACAGTTAACATGATCCGAACACGGACGCTCCAACTCAACCAAACCTAACGCCACCAAGTCCTCCACCTATGATGCTCCAAAACCCCTTACCATACTAAGGAATGGTTTCATGTTCGGGTACACAGGGTACTCCCAAAAGACCGAACACCTAGAGAAACCACTTCACAAAAAAATATCATAGATCAATACACCGATGTTTGTCATGTGGTTAAAACTCTCGAGAGGGAAACAGTCCACGGCCCCAGCCAAATAACTACTTGGAGCAATTTATTATGCAAAAGAAAGAAAGTTACATGAGCTTCTCATAATCGATCAACTAGCCAAGGACCCTCCATGCTCTTTAAATAGAGATCATGGACCAATTGGGTGTTAAATCACGGATCAATGGTAGGTATGATCTAAGAGAAGTTGAACCGTTGGATCACTCTATGTCTAGAACATATCATGACCGTCAGATTAGAATATTTACAAATGCATACTAAAGAAACACACTTTTACCTAACAGATATATTACACAAGTTGATCTTAACTAACTCCTAAGTGTCTAAATATCCTAACATCCCCCCTTAAGAACAACTTGGGATAGGATTGAAGGATTTACAAAAGTGACACTATTAGGAGAACGAAGGAGGCATTAGAGCCTATCCCCCCTTAAGGACACATTCCTGAACTCCTAACATAGACCGAAGTTTAGAAAACTTTGCTTCTGTAAGAGACTTCGTGAAGATGTCTGCAACTTGATCATCTGTAGGGAAATAGAGCACTTCAATAACATGATCATGAACAAGATTTCTGATGAAGTGCATGTGTAGCTCAATGTGTTTGCTGCGCTGAAGTAGAACTGGATATTTGGCAAGCCTGATGGCACTTTGATTGTCGCACCAAAGTGGAGTAGGCTACTGCTACTCGAATCCAAACTCTGAAAGGATATGTCAAAGCCATAAAGCTTCCTGACTAGCATTAATTACGGCTCGATATTATGCTTCTGCTGAAGAAAGAGCAAGAGCTTGTTGTTTCTTACAAGACCAAGTGATAGGTCCAGATCCCAAACTGAAAACATAACCTGTAGTATACTTTCGATCATCAGGATCATTGACCCAATCTAAATCAGTGAAACCAACCAACAAAGGTTTCCCCCCTGTACTGTAATGAATCCCAAACTGAATTGTACCTCGAATATATCGAAGTATTCTTTTTGCTGCTTTCCAGTGACTTTCATGAGGAGTTTTCATATAACGAGCAACACGACCAACGACAAAGGATAGGTCAGGACGGGAATGAGTCAAGTATAAAAGACTACCAACAAGCTAACGATACAAGGTGGCATCTACTTCAGGGGAAGTACAAGTGGCAGAAAGTTTGACTCCAGACTAGAAGGGAGAAGGGGCTGGTTTACAATATTCCATGTGGAAGCGACGAAAAATGTCACAAGCATACTTAGATTGGGAAAGAAATATTCCTTCTTTGGTTTGCAAGACTTGGAGACCAAGAAAATAATGCAAATGTCCTAAATCAGACATTTCAAAATTTTGCTTAAGACTAGATTTCACATGGGTTATAAGTTTAGGGTCACTACCAATAAGGATAAGATCATTAACATAACGAACAAGTATGATGAGATGGTTTCCTACTTTCTTGGTATAGACATTGGGGTCAGAATGGCATCTAGAAAAACTAGTGTCAAGGAAAAGGCTATCCATTTTGGCATACCAAGCTCTAGGAGCTTGCTTAAGGCCATATAAGGATTTCTTAAGAAGGAAGGCAAGGCTAGAGTTATCCTGAACATATCCAGAAGGTTGTTCCATGTAAATTTTCTCCTGTAAATCACCATGTAAAAAGACAGACTTGACATCCATTTGATGGATTTCCCAGTTATGTAAGGCTGCAAGGGAAAAAACAAGGCGGATGGAAATCATATTTGCGACAGGAGCAAAGGTTTCATTGTAGTCAATCCCTTCAACTTGGGAAAAACCTTTGGAAACTAACCTTGCCTTAAGTCTTTCAACAATTCCATATGATACATACTTAGTTCTGTAGACCCATTTACATCTGACAAGTTTTCTTCCTTTTGGAAGAGGAACAAGATCCCAAGTATCGTTCGCCATTAAGGAACGATATTCTTCATCCATAGCTGCATCCCAATCTGGATTTCCTGTAGATTTTGCAAACGTTTCTAGATCATGATTCTCAGAAACTTGAGCCAAAAGATAAGAGGCTCGCTGAAACTAAGAACGTGTTCGACATTGATCTCTAGGATCACTGATAAGATCACTAGCTGTTTCACATGTTGAACGGACCCATCGAGGAAGCATTGGTGTTGGTGCAATTGGAAGAACATGAGCAGGCGGAGGTGGATTTTCATCCTCACTGTCATCATCAGAAACTAGAGTTGGAAACTTGTCAAGGAAGTTGGAAGAAGAAGAAGAAGAAGGCACAATCGCCGAATCAGGCTCGCAGGCCAAGGATGGCAAACCCGCCAAGTTAGGCTGGCAGGCCAAGAGATTTTCATCAAATTTAATATCTCTTCTAATGATTATATCATGTGAATGGGGCTGAAAAAGTCTATAACTTTTTACATCTTCAGAATATCCAACAAATATGCACTTTTCGCTTTTAGTCTGCAATGGTTTCCATTTTTCATCCAGAATGTGAGCCCATGCTTCACAACCAAACACACGAAAGTGACTTACATCTGGTTTAATTTTACTCGATGCTTATTCCGGTGCTATACCTTGTAAAACTTTAGTGGGTATGCGATTAACTATGTAATTTGCACAATTTATGGCCTCATCCCAATATTGAAGACTTAGTCTCTTAGATTGGATCATGCAATTAGCCATTTCTTTTAAAGTGCAATTCTTTCGTTTAGCTACACCATTTTGTTGTGGTGTATATGGAACAGTGTGTTGTTGTTGGATTCCTTGTTTAGTGCAGAAGGTAGTGAACCTATTGTTAACATATTCTCCTCCATTGTTAGATCTTAACTTAATAATTTGATGACTAGATTGTTTTTCAACAAGGGCCTTGTAGGCCAAGAACATGTTAAATACTTCACTCTTAAGTTTTAGGAAGTAAATCCAAGTGCATCTGGAGTAGTCATCAATGAAAGTTAAGAAATATTTGAAACCAGAAAAGGATGCAGATGGAAGAGAGCCACACAAGTCACTATGCACAAGCTCCAAGGGAATCGAGGCATGCCAAGAGGCACGTTTGTCAAAACTGTCCCGATGATGTTTTCCGAGTACACAACCGGAACAAACACGATCCTTGCAAAATACCATCGGAAGACCAGTCACCATATTGTCTTTATATAGTTGTTACAATGAGCGATAATTTAAGCGACCAAATCGCTCATGCCAAATTTTACTCAAGTTATCACTATGAGCAACAAAAACTGAAGGAAAAGGTGATGACCCAAAGTTGTTAAATTTATAGAACCTAGTAATATCATCAACAGTTCCAGTAACAAGGACATTTTGAGGATTTTTTAAATCCTTGATTACAACTTGGTGAGGTGTAAACGTCACAGTTTTACCTTCACCTGAATGAGTAATTTGATAGACTGATAACAAATTGCAGGAAATTTTGGAACACATGGTACATCACTGAAATGACCATTTTCTACTAGAACTGTTCCAGATCCTACAACACTTAGAGATCTATCATCACCAACAAATATTTGCTTGGTGTTACATTTATGCATAGTCAAAAAGATGGCTTGATCCTTAGCCATATGATAAGATGCTCCAGAATCAATGAGCCACTCATTTGAAATAGAAGAAGAAAATGCAGTATAAGAGTAAGCAAAAGCACATAGTGCATGTCCATGAGAGGTAGATTCTGAAGACGAATTTAGGCTGATGTGGTGCTTCTTCATTGTTGTTTCCAAGGCTGTCATCTTCTTGAAACACTTAGATTCATCATGATTATCTTCCCCAAAAAAATTGCAATGACACTCAAGTCTTCTTTCCTTTTGGCTTGGATCCTTTGTCATTTTTTAAAGAAGGAGCTGACTGAGAGGGTTTGGGACTCTTATTGTTTGGCTTATTATTGCAAAAATTATGTTTCTTGGGAGGCTTGGACTTTTCTTTTTATTAGGACAATAAGGCTTTCCCATATGTATCTACATTGTTAATTATTCCAAGATGAATGAGCTTATCTTGCTCCCTAATTAAGGAATCACAAGAGGATTCAAGACCAGGCTCTGGATAGCTAGCTGCAGTCAAGAATTATTTCATGGAGTAGAATGTAGATACAAAAACAGAATATGCAGATCCATGTTTGGAAAGAATATGATAAATACATTGTTTGTCTTCTTTCTTAATCTTGCATTCTTTACATAAGAGTCGAAGAGTTTTATACTTAGATAAATAGTCTTGACTGCATGAAAAATCATTTGGATTCAAGGAAATCAACTCATTCTCGAGTTGATGACCCCGAATTTCACTATGTTTACTAAACACAGATTCCAACTTTTTCCAAGCTTTATCAGGTTCATCAATTCCAGATATGTGGAATTGCAAATCAGTAGAGATTGACATCCCAATTAATCCACGAGCTTCATCACATCTATTTTTCCATTTAATTTTCTTATCATCATCAGTGGGTTCTGTTTCTTTCCCTGAGGTTATCCTGAAAAAGTCCCCTACTTCGCAGAACATCCTCCATACGAGATTTCCATGAGAAATAGTTAGAACTTATAAGTATAATATCACAAGGGGCGGCCACACTGTAAAATAATGGCTGAAAGAACAGAAACTAACTATCTGTATGCAAAGATCTCGAAAAAATATACGGTTTTAAAAGAAACGGCACTGAAAACTTATTCTGGATGATGAAGTTATGCTTGATCAAAGAAAATATTGAAGATGTCCCCAATAGTGACGTGGTATATATTAACTTCACCAACTAAAAAAAGAACCTCCATCTTTCCAAGATCAACCTTTGACAATCACTTTACAATAAAGTTGTTTTTAAGTGAATCACTTTTGTAGAATAAGTGATGTTCACTTTTAAAATAATGTTACTTTAAATAGTGCGGCAATAAATTAAAATACTTAAGTGACTCACTTTTTATTTTATTTTATTTAAGTGAGATGCACTTTTACAATAAAGTAACTTGAAAATAAAAATTACATGCACTAAAAAGTAGCTTAATAAGACTTGAACTCAAGATTGATTAAGGAATAAAGCAACTTTGGACCAAGTGAGCTAAGTTTAAAAGGTACATAAAAGAATGGAAAGAGGAGTGGGCTTTTTTTTTAACTCTTCTCTCTCGTTCTTCGTGCTTGCCTTTTTTTCCTGCAAATCACAAAAAAAAACGAAAAACAAAAACAAAAAAAAAAAACTTTTTCCACACAATGAGGTAACTTTCCCTTTTTGTTTCTGATTCGCCGCAATCGCACAAGGTGCACGACAAAGAGCATACGCAGCCAAGAAAGGCAACAGTCAGAGACTTAAACAATAAAGATCTAATAATAAAACTGATAAAATATGAGAGATTTAAAAAAAAGAATAAACAAATCCGTCACTATAACATTATACCTTCAAATTTATCGAAATGGGTGTTTCTGGATCAAACGAAAACAGTTTTCGGTGAAACGAAAACTAATTCCCAATTGAAACGGCACTCTGGACGCAATGGAATAGCTTCCATAGGCAAAAAATGCGAAGAAACTCCAGAACCAGAAGCCCTTTCAAATGTTTGGCAACACCGGTTCTAGATCTTGATCAAAACCGAAAGCGGTTCTTTATAAACGTTGTGATACCATGTTCGGGTACACAAGGTACTCCCAAAATACCGAACACCTAGAGCAAACACTTCACACAAAAATATCACAGATCAATACACCGATGTTTGTCACATGGTTAAAACCCTCGAGAGGGAAACAGTGCACGGCCCCAGCCAAATAGCTACTTGGAGCAATTTATTATGCAAAAGAAAGAAACTTACATGAGCTTCTCATAATCGATCAACTAGCCAAGGACCCTCCTTGCTCTTTAAATAGAGATCATGGACCAATCGGGTGTTAAGCCACGGATCAATGGTAGGTATGATCTAAGAGAAGTTGAACCGTCGGATCACTCTATGTCTAGAACATATCGTGACCGTCGGATTAGAATATTTACAAATGCATACTAATGCATATTAAAGAATCACACTTTTACCTAACGGATATATGACACAAGTTGATCTTAACTAACTCCTAAGTGCCTAAATATCCTAACCTTGGTACCACCTGCTCTCGCAACTTCGGCCGCGGCCCCACCTGCTGAGGTTGGTGTCCTACACCTCATGACGTTGTCGTCTAAAGTCAACCTCTAAACTCGACGCAACCAGTATGGCTCCACCACCGAAATCGTTGACCCGTCAGCAGCGTCTACCTCTACCAATTCCAACATGTCTCTGCACTTACGGAGACCCCCCACAGATGGGGTGTCCAGAGTCCCATGACTCCCTATGTGTCATGTCACAAATAATTCTACTACCAGATCTGCCCTCAACTATAGTATAGTTGACAACTTGGCCCAATCTCCTACATCCATGTCCGCTTTGGAAATGCTTAAAACTTTCCCATCAGAATGTAAATTGTTTGTGTCCACGCTGGGTGTCATAGATCGCTATGACTCTAGGTTGATCACCTTTGACCTAGATCAAGGAGAACCTTGGATTTCGTCAATTATCGCCTTCCAAGTTCCGGCCACAATTAGGAATTTTGCCATACATCAATGCATTATTGATGAAGGGGCATCCACCTATATTATGTCAAATTTCATTTGGAAGAAACTCGGGTCCCCTACCATTTAACCTTCCACTACCACTCTCCATGCCTACGATGGTCTCTCTACTCAGCCTCAGGGGATTGTCACAAACGTTCCTATTGAGTTATTGATCAAAACGGTTTTGATTGGCATTGAGGTTGTCAATGCCCAACTTGATTACAACCTCCTCCTAGGACGTACCTACATGTATGCCATGTGAGTCGTGGCCTCTATTTCCTTTTGACTCTTGATGTTTCCTTATGATGGGAAGATTGTGACTATTGACCAGTTGACTTACTATGATCCGAAGGGGCTGGCCACACCGAAACATGTCCTTCCTACTATCGATACTACCATTGACAGCGCATCCATTCTATCCTTATCTGTTGTTGGCTCGGGCTTGTTTTCCAACACTCCTATGACGGACACCATTTTGTCCTTACCACCCCCACCTACACTTACTAACGTATAGAATTTGTGCACTATCACATCTAGTACCATCGCGACCACTTCACAACCTCAGTCGTAACCCCAACCACAGTCATCCAAGAATTATTGGGGTTTGTTCCCGATCCACACGATTCCCTTCATTTTCCCATCATCTGGCATCGTGAGCAAGCCTATCATGGCTACCCTCAACTTACTTAATTTTACTCTGGGAATACTTGTGTGGTACCTCGATCCACCGACCCAACCCCCAGTTCCCCAGGTTTTGTTGACGCCTATCCAACCCATTGCAACGGTGTCTCGCCCACCTCCTGTTCCATCAAAGACTACTCATGTCTCTACGTCTACCCCCCCTCCTCCAAAGAAGGTAGGGATCAAGAACACCAAAGCAACGACTGAACCTCATCCGGCTCCTACTTGCGCATTGTGCGATATCCAAGTTCATGCGACACAAAACTGTCCAGAGTTTCCTATCCTTTGCACCCACATGGACGCTATGGATGAGTCTGATGGTGCTCCAGTAGTCACCATCCCATATCCTCCAATAGTTAAGAACAAGTCATTGCGAACCAACCATCCTTGTGCAGTTTGAGGCTTATATGGTCATTACTCCTACCATTTCCCAGACTTTCCTGAGTATCAATCAGCCCTTCGTGACCTTCAGAAACACTCCCGTGAGTCTGACGTTACAGTCCTCGAGGAGATCCACCCTCCAATTTTTTCCTCGGACACAACCAACACCATTTACATGATCTCTAGTCCTTCCTCATCATTGATCGTGGAATATCCACCTAATCTATCCCAACACCACTCTCGTGACGATGGAGAGATCTCTAATACCACCACCGATTTTACCCCATTCCACTTAGTCCATGGTGTGGAATCGGTTCTTCCCATTGAATGTCAGATTTCATCACCCCGCCTTGCCGACGAACTTCTACCTGATACTTCACCATTAGAAGAACCCCTCATTATTCTCAAACATACCAATGAGGACCGTCGTGTTGCTCTACAAATGATCGAAGCAGCTAAGACTCGATCAAAGTCCCATTTTGACTCCCATGTCCACCCTCACACCTTTAGTGAGGGAGACCTTTTCCTCATCTATGATCAATACAACGATAAGTTAGGGAATGAGAAGTTTGATTCCATGTGGTACATCCCATATTTCTTCCATCGATGCCTCGGCAAGGGGGCATACACCCTTGTTGAATCTGATGACCACTTCTTGAAG
This sequence comes from Pseudotsuga menziesii, assembly GCA_001517045.1. Lineage (NCBI taxonomy): Eukaryota > Viridiplantae > Streptophyta > Pinopsida > Pinales > Pinaceae > Pseudotsuga > Pseudotsuga menziesii. The sequence continues at coordinate 540,057 of LPNX010361095.1, read as the reverse complement.
AACCCCCATAATGGGCTCTACCTCAAGAGGTTCTATGCATGAAGTCGCCCACCATGAATACACTGGTGTCATAGTTTTTATTTTTTGTTTTGCATCGTTTTTACCGCGAGTCAATGACCCCCTCTAGTAGTTGATCCACGTCTAGTCGCAGTGAGTCAATTGTAGCACTCTGTTGCATCATTTGCACGTGAGAGGGTGGATATAAACCTCCACCTTTCCCATGTGCCACGAGTACCCCATTGGAGGGTGCAGTCCCTTGTATGCACATGCACACAATATGTCGCACGTATGATATAGCTACCACCATGCTAGCATATCGTCAGGTTCCTAGACCTGTACTGGAGTTCGACGCATCTCCAGGTCTCCCTGGTAGTCCATGTCGATGTATGGATGGTCCTCTATGCGGATAGGAATCTTCCACCACTGTGCAAAAAGATCTCGGGTGAATAGATGGCCTATACTAGATTGACTCCCTCCCTGCTTTCTTCGAGCCATTTATTGAAGTCACTTCAATTTGTGTGCAGCCACGCGAATCACACCTTGTACGTTGAGCTAGCTCCGTACCCATAGGCCTCCATTTGGTCTAGTTCTTCTTTTGTGCACCACAGAGTCATCCAGAGTCCATCTAAGATGACGTTCACACCACCGAGTCGGTTTTTCGCCCATTGTCTTTTTACAAGACCCTCATCTCGCACTCTCACTATGATTTTTTGGGCCATTTCCTGGAAGTCACCTCAATTTTTGTGCCATCGCGTGAATCTCCCATTGTATGTATTGGCATGTTCACGAGCCCTCTGCTCCATCCATACTGCACAGTTGGCCATATTTTATCACCACCCATCGTCCCGCAAGGGGGACCCATCAATGTTCTGCATTTATTCCTCTCTGCCATGTTCACAACATAACCCCTTTCCATATATCGAACACTTCCCCCTTGCTTGATTGACCATTACGGAGTTTCTGTTAAGCTATTTTCTGACTCCTAAAGGAATGAAAAGATTGTCAAGCACACTTTCCTCCTTTCACTCTCGTTAAAGTATTTGAAATGACACCTATGTGGCCTCATTTATTTCCTTTTTCGAACCACGTAGACTATGATAAGAAAAGGATCACCCCAGCACCTTCCAGCTAGGAACGTTTCCCTTTGTATCTTTTTATGCTTTCTCAGACATTGGGACCGTACTTTACGAAAAAAATCATTATGGGTTGTCTTTAAGCTCTTTTCCAGCCCTCTCATCAATAAAATATTGTCGAACAAACTTTGTTTCGTTCATGCTCATAAAAGTATTTGAATGATCGTCCAGTCAATATAGGTTAACTTTTTCTGGCCTGATTGGACTACCAACGGTAAAGAATTATTCCTTACCCAAAGGTTGGGAGAGCTCTCATTTGTATACTTTTTTCCTTTTTCGGGCTTAGGATACTATCAACGAAAAATAGACCACACTGGATTCTTCTTCCTATTTTCAGACTCTCTAAAAATGAAAACACCATCGAGCATTTATTTTCCCAGACTCGCTAAAAATCCATGAGATCGTGCCATTACAATGTATTTAGGCGCCACTACATAAGATATTATAGTATGGCGGCTTCTTCCCATTGGTTCGCCTTTGTTCAGAGTATTCTGCAATGAGTCATCATTGGATCCCCTGGATATCACTAGTCCAGTTACTTCCCTCAGTGTTTCCCATTTGTAGTTATCTTCCTAGTATTACAGCTATGATCCCTCTCCCATGATTCAATTTCATTTGCTGCCATGTCAACCCTGCCATCATACTCTGAACAAAGGAAGTTTGAGTCCTCCGTACTCCCCTACTCTTGTTTCCCCATTCAATGTGTAAGTCCCCAGATTGTTCCACATATTTGGTTATCCCCCTCATGCTTCTAGTCAATGACACGTCATCTCCTTGATTAGTTGCAAATCTCCCTCTATCAGCATCAGCACATCTATTCCAGATGTTAGACCTAGATGTCCCTGTATCGTGGTTTCATCCACCTCATTGATGAGTTCTTTGGATCACTTGAGAGGAGTCATTAGTGCTTCTCGGGATGGTTGTCTCATGTGCTCGACTTCAGCTACATCATCGCACCATTGAGATTCGTATTGAGTATTGGTTCGTTCATTATTTGGTCGAAGACCCCAATTGTCACCTAACTCTAGAACATTGGTGAGTCTACTATGGGACCCACATAGTTTCTTGGCCCTTGTAATTTCTGAGCTACATTGGTGATAATGTTCAAGATCCCCAATGTTGTGCTTCCATGTATCTCCAGTACTTGATGTTTCACATTATACCATAGAGATTATAACTCTCAGTCATTGAGTCCATATATATGCACACCTCTAGATTTATCAGAGAATCAGGTGTGGTGATATTGCATTCCATGAGAATTCCATTGTTCCTATGTATCAGCTATTCAGATCATCATTTTTTTCAGCCTCCCATTGAGGCCGCCATTGTGTATCATCATTTGTATATGTATTGATCGGCTCCGATGTTTTTTTAGCCTTGATCCCATTATGTATTCTTTTGACATTGTTACGAGCATGGGTATGCCCGCCTCGTCCACATACATGTCACACATTATATGTATCTCATCCATTTTTTAGAACCCATAATAAAAAACCAAAATCCATCGTAGTTCGAACGAGAAAGCTCCACTTCTCCGTGGGCTTCTCCAGTCTCTCCATTGTTGTCATCATTATTCCCATGATCTTATGATGTCCATCAACCATACGATGAGCTCTTTCCCTCACACATCAGGGGGAAATCTATTAACACTAAAAAGTGTTCACCTAGCTCTACATGGTCTAAACCATATACATACATCATATTTTCACCATATTTCCCTTACTTTTGACATTCACAATTTTATTTCCACAAAAAAATGGTCTAAAACACCATTATTCCTTCCCATAAATGAAGGGATAGTGGACATTTATTATGGTTTACCTTCACTCTCTTTCAAAAAGGATTGAAAACCCATAAAAGAGAGAAAATGTCAGAAAACCACAGGAAAATACTATGGGTTATCACATTGGGTTAAAAAATTCCTAGACCATACTATAAATACATTGTTAAGGGCTCTCCCAAAACACATTTTCTCGCATTTTCATATGTGGGCATGCTGTGACACGTTTTCTCTCATGTATTCACATACCCCCTTGCCATCATTTTTGTTGTCATACCATTCCCACGGGGTACGTTGAGACATTCTTCGTACCCATCTTGGATCCACTCCCCATTTGACACCTGTCCATGGAGACAATTGGAGAACCAACCCGTAGATTTGCGGAACCACTTCCGAGGAAGGCTATGGTGGCCCATTCTACAGGAGAAGAGGTGTGTTTTTATTTATTTGCATTAGTTTAGTTTAACCAATATATGTTGAAAAATGTTAAAAAATATTCGGTTTTTGTTATTAGTTTAACTTGTTATTTTATTTTCCATTGAACTCTTCCTTACGATCACAATGACATAAGGTTGGTGCTTCTGCACATATCCAGGGAGAAATCCTCACTACAGCCTTCTACATCCATTAGCCATACCAAATCAATGTTGGTAAGAGGTCTCAATATTATTTATCATAGGTCTACCAAATTTTGAAGGAAATAATGCCCTCGTGGTAGTGGTGAATCAATTCTCAAATTATGCCAATTTCTACTCATTTTTTCATCCTTTTAAAGAAAGTAAAGTCGCAACAACATTCATGGAAACAATTAAAAAACTACATAGAATCCACAAGAATATTTGCAAGTGATAGAGATCCAATTTTTACTTGTAAGTTTTGGAAGGAAATATTTTCTTCTTTGGGCTTTCAACTAGCTCACAACTCCTCTTACCCTCGTTAATCTAATGGACAAACTGAGATTGTGAATAGATTTCTAGAAATCTATCTTTGTTTCTTTGCATCCAATAAAAAAATGCAATGTGTCAAGTAGTTTCCCTCGACAAAATGGTGATACAACACATCCTTTCATACTTCATCAAAATTGTCCCCATTTACGACACTTTATGGCCATCATCCCCCATTTATCACATCATCCTTGCCAAGGAAAGCTAAGGTTCAAGAAATGAAGGATCACATAGAGAACCTAGAAGAGGTTTCCCAACTATTGAAAGACTACTTGGCTATAGTACAAAATATGATGAAACATCGAGCAAATTAACATTCTAGTGAAAGGAAATTTGAAATGGGGAATTGGGTATTTTTGAAGTTACAACCATACAAACAAATGTTCCTCAAGCAATAAAAAAAGACAATAAATTAGAACCCAAGTACCATGGTCCCTATAAGGTGTTCCATAGTATTAGAACTATGTCTTACAAATTGGAGTTGCTTCCACCTTCACATGTACATCCAATCTTCCATGTTTCTTTCCTCAAAAAGGTAATTAACAAAAAGATCCTAGTTCAGATTATTTTACCAGAGATTGATGAAGAAGGAAAAATCATACTAGAACCTAAAAACAATGATCAAGCAATTGTGAAATTGAGCAATTACTGAGCAATTCGTCAAGTGGAAGAATTTGCTAATAAAAGAGGTGTTATGAACGAATGAATTCTTCATGCAAAGACATCCACAACTAATCAAGTATTGAAAACAACACTTGTTTGAAGGGGAGGGGCATATTAACATTACATTTTTACTATTCTTATAGTATTGTGTTAATTGTTCCACTAAGATCTTAAATGTGATTGTACCATTTGTCTCCTATATTAACATTACATTTTTACTATTCTTATAGTATTGTGTTAATTGTTCCACTAAGATCTTAATTGTGATTGTACCATTTGTCTCCTATATATACGAAAGAGACCTAGTTTTAGAGATCATCTCATCCCATGCATTTGATATATTGTAAAAGTGTTGATTTTTCTGAGCAGCATCGAGAGCCATTCTCTTCGAAGAATGGAGAAACCTGGTCCGAGACCATGGTGTAGACTCAACCCAGTGTTGAGTGACCATTCTGTTGAATGGTAGATATCTGTTACTTGACCATGATATAGACCCAGCTCTACCCTGGGTAGACTCAACCCAGTGTTGAGTAACCATTCTGTTGAATGGTAGACATCTGGTCCAGGACCACGATGTGGACCATTCTAGTACTGGTAGACTTAGCCTAGTTCTGAGTAGCCATTCTCTTGGAGAATGGAGGCGCTTGGTCTCTTACCAAGTATTTGACCTAGGGTCAAATTATGCAGCCCATGGCTGAGGCACTTGGTCTGTTACCAGGAAGACACTGTAAGCCCTAGACTTGGTCTAGGCATGTGTGACACTCTGACCCTTGATCTATGGGCTTTGTGTACTTCTCCAAGGCTTAGCTACCCTTGGTTAAGTTACCCTAGTACCTATCATTGGTGTCACACGAAGTGTGAGATAAAAGCATTAGTAACTCTCTTGGTTTATGATGATTTACTTTGAATGGAATCAAAATACCACAGGTGATGACCATAGGAGCACTTGGAAAAATGCTAAAGTCAAAAGTAAAAAATACATAAGGACTTTTGACCACAGGAAAGGGACCATGGGTGAAAAGTCAAAGTTACATAAGGACTTTTGGTAAAAGTCAAAATTACATAAAGTACCTTTCAGACTACTAAAAGGTAAAAGTGAAATTAGGAAAGAAGACAATATTATTATTTTGTTCTTCCTAATTTTGGTCCACTTGCAGGTGACTGAAGGTTATAAAAGAAGATCAATTCATTTCATTATTACACACTCTCTTTCTCTCACAGGTATTGCTGCTCTTACTGAAGAACTCGCTGAAGGTTGTCTTTATGGTTTTTCCCTAGCTATGGCATCCATCTATTTTTTGTTTTACAGATCAATCACAAGAAGTTGGTTTTCATCTCAGGGAAGCCTCCTACTTCGCCAGCCTAACTCTTCCACCGGCGGCCACCTTTGTTAGATTTGTATCATTCAAGCTAGCATTATGATCTTAGGATCTTTAACTAAGATAATAACATGCATAGCAATAAAACACAAAAGACAAGAGACACAAATAATTTTCCTCGGGGAAACCATAAAGGAGAAAACCCCGCAACTTCCTCAGAGATAGAATCAGCACCAAAAGTAAAACCCGAAAACATAAAGATGATCTCCCGACAGCAGTAGTCTCTCTCTCTAATCCCAGTGTCTCCTCTCTCACTCATGCGCCCAAATGAGTGAATGTGTGTGTGATAAATAGAGAGGCTCACTCTTTATTTATATTCTTTCGTTCACTTGAAACCCACTCCAACATGTCGGCCTCACTTAACAATTACTTACTAGAGCCGACATCTCTAGGAGTGTCTAATAACCCTAGTGCCCCACAACTTGTGGGGACTTTGCCTCCTCCGACCAACAAGGAGATTTATTCTTAACACAATGGTGGGGACTATTGCCTCGACTTACAATGGCTCACCTAGGGTCAACTTCTTTAGAATAGTTCTCACACCCCGGTTTTGACCCCGTTGCATTAAATGTACATGATATATATATTGTAATTAATCATGGTGCGGAGCTAAAGGAAAAAGGCCCACCATCGATTTGTCTATGTTATGTTCGGCAATTGAAAACGTTGTCGATGGTATATTGTCACATACAACACATATTAGTTTCAGCATCATGTAAATATGCATCTTCAATTAAATAACCCAACCAGCTATGTTCGCGGCAACTAAATTGAGAAGGGGCATGATTCTCACAAGGATAAGGAGGGGGGATGTCAAACCTTGAGCCATGAGAGAAAATCCATGTGTCACCACCCTGTTTTGATTTTCCCATATTTCCTTGTTTTATCCAACCACCACCATTAAACGGTCTGCTGAGTAGTTGAGGAAGTTATTGTTTGGGAGTGGGGGTGGCAGGATTGTCAGTCCTTGCCCACCCGCACACTCCACCAGCAATGAACCTCACGATGGGCAGAGAATGTCTACGCCCCTCATTCCTCTCTCTCTCCACGACAGTGTGGAAGCACTCACGCATCCTCTCCATTGTCTGTTCATCCTCACGCATAGGCGGAGCTGTTCGTCCTCACGTAGGGACCATTTTCTATTCATTTTTCTCACGCACAGGATTCTTTCCTGTTTGGCCTCACGCAGCTAGGAGGGAGGAGTCCTCTCCACTGTCATTCACATTTTCCACAAAGAGGAATTCGGGTGTGTTTCAATCCGTATTTGGGATTTGGTGTGAATCTTCTCTCATGCACTGGGTCCTGCGTTGTTGTTTACTCACGCAGCAAGCTGGGGGTCATTCGGTCACTATCACCCACGATTTTTCCTGTGGAGAGCCATTTTTACGCTCAGGGACTGTGTGTAAGTTTTCCTTACCGATTCGTGGCTCGTGCATATGTTTTTCCCTCTGTATTTTGGGTTCTGGTGCAAGTTTCCCTCACGCACAGGTTGGGAGACTGTATTTTCTTCCCCAGTGTGGTCTATGTAAGTTTTCCCGGTGACTTCGTTGTCCAGGACGAACTGTTGTTTTCCCATGTTGTGAGTTGTGTTTACTGATACGTTTTGGGACTGTCGTAACTCACTTGGGGGTCGTTTTGGCCACGTAGGGCCAAGAAAGACTCAGGAGTCATTTTCCCTGTTTAAGCTGTAACTGCTGAATGATTGCATGCGTGCAATGGTTGGTCTTCGGACTGTGTTGGGAGCAAGGATGGGGGCTTGGGTTGCTTGATAAACCTGGTGTGTTTGGAAACCACACAGGCAGAGCTAGAGGGATAGCTTTTTTCTCCACAACCCCTGAATAGCACTAGAAGGGAGGTCAAGGCATGAGGGACTGTGTAGCAGAGAAGGGACTGATTCCTTGTGTTGGGTGTGTGTGGGTGTCTTAGAAGTCAGGCTAGTTCTGGTGTGGGTGTCCCTAGCTCTGTAATGAGCTCGCCAACTTAGCATTTAGCCTTTCCCAAATCCTGGATGGCCTGATAAACCTGACCATGTTGGCTTGGCTGTCTTGTTGATGGCCTGATAAACCCAACTGTGTTGGCTTCGCTGTGTTTTTTGTATCATTGGCTATGTGTAAGCCTGCTTGTTCCTTATTCCTTAGAGAATCATGCCCAGCTCGGGGGTGGAAGCGTTGCTGAGAGATTAAGGAGCACGCTGGCCTATGGTTTGGTGGAACGTTGCAGCGACGTAGCTGGTTGCGGAACGAGTTCTTCATAAGATAAGTAATCTTGTCTATTCTACTCCTGCAATCATTTTACTGTTAATGAATATGGTGAACATGTTGAATGCTTGTATGAACGTATGTTTGCTTCCGTTGTATGATAAATGATCATGTATGCATGTTTTAGTTCAAAGCATTTTGTTTCAGCGTTTCTGCATTTTATGAATGCACATGTTCATGGAGCTGGTGGTCCGGATGGTTAACGCCATGGTAGCGTCATCTTCGTCGGTCGGAGGGTCGGGGACGTTACAATGTGGTATCAGAGCTTGCAGGTTGCAGCATGGGCCTGAATGAGCCATGAAAGATGCAGTGACAAATGCAATATTTCTTTCTGCCCAACAGAAATAAGAAGTTTATGACAGAAAACTTCCACAAAAATTGTCTAAGTGTTTGAACTGTCGGTTCATCGAAACACTTAGTGGGATGGACTTTCGATGTAGCAGAAAGCTAGGCGGAAGCACACCCGACGGAGGACAGTTGGAAGGAAAATTACGGGAAAAATTTTCTAAGAGTTCGACATCCATCGATGGAACATAGTTGACCGAGCACCCGTCGTTGCGGATGGCTAGACAACTACGCGTCTGACGGGTAAGGCCTCCAACCACCGATGCAGTAAAGAAAGTTCAAAAAAATTTCTAAGTAACGAAAACATCGGCCATCGGAAGCAGAAAGTGGTTCGTGCACCCGTCGTTTCAGAAGCCTAGAGCATTAGCCTTCCAACAAGAAGAGACCGCCGATACCAATCAAGTTATGCCTCAGCAAATTAGGCCGTCGATCGAAGATGATGGGCCGTCGTTACAGCTGCTGATGTAACTATTTCGTCAACGAAAAGAAGAGAATTGAGCCGATCAAGCGGCGAAAAGGAAGACTAAAGGGGAAATTTCAAAAATTTCTCTAAGTCCTGGAATCGTCGGCCATCGACGATGGTTAGTTGAACACATTGCCGACACCTAGTTAATTTTGTTGTCGATGAGCTACGTCGAATGAAGTTAGTGGATAGAGCTTCTGACAGTTGATGAGTTATGGTCCGCGGAACCCGTAGTAGGATCACTACCCGCCGTTGCGGCTATTTAGTGGACTATCCTCCCGATGAACAGTGCACCCAATCGTCAATGGACAGCAGCAAAAGTTAGTTGTGCTGACCACCGAAATGTCCGAATGTTAGTTGGGATGAGACCCGATCCTGTACAAGGAAATTTTGAGTTTTTCAAGAAGGATTTCTCAGCAGATTTCGACTGTTTTTCAGAGGATTTCCAGGGCTAAAAATGAGAAAGTGGCAGCGATCTTATACGCCAGATTGCGCAAAAATCATAGATTTGAAGCCACAAGGGGGCAAGGCCCCTTGACCCCCGTCGTTCCCCTCAGACAGATGTTCTTTGATGAAGAAAATCCTGTGTTTGGGAAAATTTGTTATTTTACGATTATTCCAGGAGAAGGTAAGTGATTCTGATTTATATCAATATTATGCATCTAACAGTTGTGTTACTAACACGTTTACAGAATCATAGTCACCTTTGAGGGCAGTATTCCAGGTAGTGCAGTTTGGTAAGTAAGTGGTGGTTCAGTTATGAGAACCCATGATGGATATGATGCTCAGGATTCTTACGAGCATGCGCAAGATGCCATGGAAGAAAATGTATGTAATGGAAATGATGACATAGAGTCTAATGGAAGGATATTCCAGGGGACACCGTCCAAGGTTGTAGCCACCATGAGAAGCTTGATCAAAGCCCAGGAAGAGCAGCATCAGTTGAATGCTGCCATGTTGCAGAGTTTGACAGACTTGCAAAGAAAGATAGAATCTGGACGAGGTAGAGCGAGACCAGAAGGCAGTAAGAGCAGTACTAGGAGAAGGAGAAGGACTTCTAGTGGATCATCTAATTCTGAAGAATCCAGCGGGGATTCAAGCCCTTCTTCTCATAAAAGGAAAAGAAATAGACACCATAGGGATCGCTCTTGGGATGAATTTAAGAAAGCTAAACCTCCTACATTTGATGGTGAGGTAAAGACTGGACAAGAGGTTGAAGCTTGGATTCTTGGGATAAAGAAGTACTTTCAAGTGCATGACTATTCGGGAAACATGAAGGCAAGAGTTGTCATATTCAATTTGAATGGAAAAGCATCCATTTGGTGGGAACACTTCAAGCAAGTAAAGAGGATCAGTGAACGGAGACTTACGTGGAAATAGTTCAAGAAGTATTTCAAGCAGAAATACCTCTCTGACAGGTATTATGATGACAAGATTAAGGAGTTCCATGAGCTGAGATTGGGACAGCGGACCATGGAAGAATATGCAAATAAGTTTTTGGAGCTGTTGAGGTATGTCCGGTATATCAGAGATGAAAAAGTGAAGGTCCAGCGTTTTCTAAGTGGATTACCTCAGTCTTACAAAGATAGAATTGAGTTTTACGAACCTAGAACTCTTGAAGAAGCAATAAGGAAGGCTAAGTATTGTTATGAGCAAAGCAAAGGTAAGCCGGATTACCATAAGGCATGGAAGGACAAGAAGAATGAAAAGTTTGACCAAATAAAAAAAGGTTTCAAACCTTCTAACTTCAGGAATCAGCAGAAGCAGCCATCTCAAGCTGCAAGTAAACCAGTTGGAATGACAGGAGAAAATCCTAAGGATCCACAACAGAATAGAGGGCCACTTCAATGTTGGAAATGTGGAGGACCCCACATGCGCATAAATTGTCCACTCGAGAATGAGAGTGCAAGGCCAACTTATAACATTCAAGAAGCAGAAACAATGGGTCAAGTAGCAAGGGTAGTCCCTAGGATTTATGCAGCACTGGAGGACCGCCAAGCAGATCACTAGTCAACTGTGGTTGAAGTAGCAGGTAAGATTGTTGAGCAATCTGTTTCTATTTTGATTGACCGTGGATCTACTCACAGTTACATTACTCCTAGAGTAGTGGAGATTTGTGCTTTTAAAAAAGTAAAGCATAGGAAGTCTTGGTTAGTTCAGCTAGCCACTGGAACTAAGAGAAAGGCCGTCAGTAAAGTGGTAGAGAAATTTCCATTGGTCATGGATGGATTGGTCACTTATGTAGATCTGAATGTTCTATCGCTTGGTTCCTATGATGTTCTCATTGGAATGGATTGGTTAGAAGCTCACAGGGTAAAGCTTGACTGCTATACTAAGACTTTCAGATGCATGAATGAAGAAGGAAACCTAGTAGTTGTGAAAGGTATTCCAAAGGTGATTTCAGTAAGGCAGGTTTCAGCAATGCAGTTAAAGAAGTTCTGTAGGAAGGGTTGCCAGTTGTATGCAACTCATATTTTGGAGACATCAGGAGATGAAACTCCGAGGTTGGAGGACTATCAGGTGTTACAGGAATTCAGGGATGTGTTTCTTGATGAGATTCTAGGGCTTCCTCCAAAAAGGGACATTGAATTCACTATTGAACTTGTGCTAGGAGCAGTGTCAGTGTCCAAGGCACCCTACACGATGAGTATACCGGAGATGGTAGAATTGAAGATGCAACTGCAAGAGTTGTTGGAAAAGAAGTATATCTGGCCGAGTGTGTCTCCTTGGGGAGCACCAGTTCTGTTTGTAAAAAAGAAAGATAGTACACTCAGGTTATGTATTGATTACAGACAATTGAACAAGGTTACTGTGAAGAATAAATATCATTTTCCTAGGATTGATGACCTCTTTGATCAAAAGGGGAGCAAGGTATTTTCCAATATTGACTTGAGGTCTGGTTACCATCATGTGAGAATCAAGGATGAAGACATTCATAAGACAGCCTTCAGAACAAGGTATGGACATTATGAGTTTGTAGTGGTACCATTTGGTCTCACAAATGCACCAGCTACATTTATGTGCCTTATGAATAGTTTCTTCAGCAGATATTTGGGCAAGTTTGTTCTTGTTTTCCTTGATGACATTCTTGTTTATTCTAAGAATGAGGAAGAACATGAAGAGAATTTGAGGTTGACATTGAAATTGCTCAGGGAGCATCAGTTGTATGCAAAACCGAGCAAGTGTGACTTCTATAGAGATAGAATTCAGTACTTGGGTCACATTATCTCATAGAAGGGTATATCTGTGGACCCTGAAAAGATTGAAGCCATTATGAATTGGCCTACTCCCAGAAATGTGACAGATGTAAGATCTTTTATGGGACTTGCAGGATACTACACGAGATTCATTGGAGGATTCTCCAGAGTTGCACATGCCATCACTTATTTGCAAAAGAAGGGGATGAAGTTCGAATGGACATCGAGGTGTGAAGAAAGCTTCCAGCAGTTGAAGAATCTTCTCACCAGTGCACCTGTATTGAAAGTTGCAGATCCAGAAAAAAAAATTGTGGTGTTTACCGATGCATGCGGACAAGGGCTTGGAGGGGTCCTTATGCAAGACAACCACGTGATATGCTATGAGTCAAGAAAGTTGAAGGAGCATGAGAAGAACTATGCCACTCATGATCTAGAGCTTGCAGCCATAGTACATGCCCTCAAGATGTGGAGACATTACTTGATGGGCAAGAGATTTGAGCTCAGAACAGATCACTGTGGACTGAAGTATTTGTTTGATCAGCCTACTCTAAATACTAGGCAAGCAACATGGCTGGAATTTTTATGTGAATTTGATTTTAAAATCAAGCACATAACAAGGAAAGAGAACAAGATAGCTGATGCACTCAGCAGGAAGATGCAAGAAATGCATGTGGCATCTCTTAGTATTTTCCAGTCAGATTTGAGGTAGCAGATTGTTAGTCATGCTGCTGGAGATGAATTGTATGAGCAGGTAAAAGACAAATTGCAATAGCAAAGTCTTGAGAAGAGGTATGAGGGATATAAATTGGAAGAAGATGGACTTCTCACTTATAAAGTTAGAATTTATATTCCGAATGTAGCAGATTTGAGGAGAGTTGTTGTGGATGAAATCCATCAAGCTCCGTATTCTGGTCACCCATGATATCAGAAGACAATTGCTACAGCTAGAAAGCAGTACTTTTGGCCAAGAATGAAAAGGGATATGGCTGAATACATTTCAAGGTGTATGAAATTTCAACAGGTAAAGGTTGAGCATCAACATCCAGCAGGCTTGTTGCAGCCTTTGCCAGTTCCGGAATGGAAATGGGAAGTTATTTCCATGGATTTCATTATTGGATTGTCGATGACTTGGAGACAACATGATTCCATCATGGTTGTGGTGGACAAGTTGACAAAGGCAGCGCATTTTATACCAGTTAAGTCTACGCATAAAACGGATGACATTGCAAAGATATTCATGAAGGAGATTTTCAAATTGCACGGATTGCCGAAAGCAATAGTCTCTGATAGAGATGTCAAGTTCACTTCCAATTTTTGGAAGGGGTTGTTTGCAGATTTGGGTACAAAGCTAAACTTCAGCACTACATACCATCCTTAGACAGATGGGAAGATAGATAGATTTAATCAGGTGCTCGAGGACACGCTTTGCATGTACGTGATGGGCAAACCAACCAAGTGGGAAGATTACTTACACTTGGTAGAGTTTTCTTACAACAATGGACAGTAAGCATCCTTGGGGATGAGTTCATATGAAGCTTTGTATGGAAGAAGGTGTAGGACACCTATGACTTGGGATAACCCAGTGAACCAGGTTGTGCTTGGACCAGAGTTGCTCAAGGAAATGGAGCAAGAGGTTGTGAAGATCAGGCAGAATCTGAAAGCAGCACAGGACAAACAGAAAAGCTATGCAGATAAGCATAAGGTGAACAGGGAGTTCACTGTTGGGGATCATGTTTACCTCAGAGTGAGAGCAAAGAAAAGTTCCTTGAAGCTTGGAAGTTGTGCCAAGCTGTCACTTAGATATTGTGGGCCGTTTGAAGTGCTCAAAAGAATAGGGTCAGTTGCATATAGACTTGCATTGCCTACTAGTACTAGAGCTCATAATGTTTTTCATGTTTCTTTGCTTAAGAGATATGTACATGATCCTAACCATGTGATACATTGGAATGTGATTCAGGTGGAAACCGAGGGAGAGTTTCGAACCGAGCCAATGTGCATCCTCGACAGGAAGGTCACAATGCTCCGGAACCAGGCCATAGGTCAAGTAAAGGTGCAGTGGGAGCACTACGGACCTGAAGAGGCTACGTGGGAGCTAGAGGATGCCATGCGATTGGCACATCCATTT
>LPNX010361095.1:450897-525627 GCA_001517045.1 Pseudotsuga menziesii | reverse complement strand
TAAATGTACATGATGTATATATTGTAATTAATCATGGTGCGGAGCTAAAGGAAAAATCCCCACCATCGATTTGTCTGTGTTATGTTCGGCAATTGAAAACGTTGTCGATGGTATATTGTCACATACAACACATATTAGTTTCAGCATCATGTAAATATGCATCTTTAATTAAATAACCCAACCAGCTATGTTCGCGGCAACTAAATTGAGAAGGGGCATGATTCTCACAAGGATAAGGGGGGAGGATGTCAAACCTTGAGCCATGAGAAAAAATCCATGTGTCACCACCCTGTTTTGATTTTCCCATCTTTCTCTTTTTTATCCAACCACCACCATTAAACGGTCTGCTAAGTAGTTGAGGCAGTTATTGTTTGGGAGTGGGGGTGGCAGGATTGTCAATCCTTGCCCACCCACACATTCCACCAGCAATGAACCTCACGATGGGAAGAGAATGTCTACGCCCATCATTCCCCTCTCTCTCCACGACGGTGCGGAAGCACTCACGCATCCTCTCCATTGTCTGTTCATCCTCACGCATAGGCGGAGCTGTTCGTCCTCACGCAGGGACCATTGTCTGTTCATTTTTCTCATGCACATGCTTCTTTCCTGTTTGGTCTCACGCAGCCAAGAGGGAGGAGCCTTCTCCACTGTCATTCACATTTTCCACACAGAGGAATTTGGGTGTGTTTCAATCCGTATTTGGGATTTGGTGTGAATCTTCTCTCACGCACTAGGTCCTGCATTGTTGTTTACTCACGCAGCAAGCTGGGGGCCGTTCGGTCACTATCACCCACAATTTTTCCTGTGGAGAGCCATTTTTATGCTCAGGGACTGTTTGTAAATTTTCCTTACCGATTCGTGGCTCGTGCATATGTTTTTCCCTCTGTATTTTGGGGTCTGGTTCAAGTTTCCCTCACGCACAGGTTGGGAGACTGTATTTTCTTCCCCAGTGTGGTCTGTGTAAGTTTTCCCGGTGACTTCATTGTCTAGGATGGACTGTTGTTTTCCCATTTTGTGAGTTGTGTTTACCAATACATTTTGAGACTGTCGTATCTCGCTTGGGGGTCGTTTTGGCCACGATAGGGCCAAGAACGACTCAGGAGTCATTTTCCATGTTTAAGCTGTAACTGTTGAATGATTGCATGCGTGCAATGGTTGGTCTTCGGACTGTGTTGGGAGCAAGAATGGGGGCTTGGGTTGCTTGATAAACTTGGTTTGTTTGGAAACCACATAGGCAGAGCTAGAGGGCTGGCTTTCTTCTCCACAACCCCTGAATAACACTAGAAGGGAAGTTAGGGAATGAGGGACTGTGTAGCAGAGAAGGGAATCAATCCCTTGTGTTGGGTGTGTGTGGGTGTCTTAGAAGTCAGGCTAGTTCTGGTGTGGGTGTCCCTAGATCTGTAATGAGCTCTCCAGCTTAGCATTTAGTCTTTCCCAACTCCTGGATGGCCTGATAAACCTGACCATGTTGGCTTGGATGTCTTGTTGATGGCCTGATAAACCCAATTGTGTTGGCTTGGCTGTGTTTTGTGTATCCTTGGCTATGTGTAAGCTTGCTTGTTTCTTATTCCTTGGAGAATCATGCCCAACTCGGGGGTGGCAGCGTTGCTGAGAGATTAAGGAGAACGCTGGCCTATGGTTGGGTGGAACGTTGCAGTGACGTAGCTGGTTGCGGAATGAGTTCTTCATAAGATAAGTAATCTTGTCTATTATACTCCTGCAATCATTTTACTGTTAATGAATATGGTGAACATGTTGAATGCTTGTATGAACGTATGTTTGCTTCTACTGTATGATAAATGATCATGTATGCATGTTCTAGTTCAAAGCATTTTGTTTCACCATTTCTGCATTTTATGGATGCACATGTTCATGGGGCTAGTGGTCCAAATGGTTAACGCCATGGTAGCGTCCTCTTCGCCGGTCGGAGGGTCAAGGACGTTACAATAGTCTAATAACCTTAGGGCCCCACAACTGCGGGGACTTTAACCCTTGACCAATAAGAGGGTTACCCACAATGACTTGACATGACTTGTTTACATTATAGAAACTTCCCGGAATAAACATTGAGGTATGACATGACTCAATTACATTACAGACACATCCCAGAATAAACATCGGGGTACAATACATAAGATATACGGATGAATACATTCCGAAGTTACAATTACATCAACACTTTCTCTTAACTAGGAAAGTATTCTCTCGACACAATTTATCAGCATAAGTCTTCTTCTCCGTATCATCTGGATCATCATCGAGTCCTCGTCATCTTCAAGTCATATTCATCTGGATCTGGATCATCACTCGATCTGGATCATCATCACTGGATCTGGATCATCACTGGATCTGGACCATCATCACTGGGAACATCTCTGTTGGATCATTATCACAGGTGTTATTTCTTGATTCTTCTCGTCATAGGAAATTCTATAGAGCTAGCCATTTTTCATGCTGGTTGTAGGCATAGCCTCCATGTAGGTCATTTTCAGCGCTTATATCTGACCCTAAGTCAGAATGGCCCACCCAGCACTTATATCTGACCATGTGGTAACATAGCCCACAACCCTGTCAGAAAGGCCCAGCACTCACATCCGTCAACCAATGTCGGAATGGCTCAGCACTTACACTCAGCCATGCGAGGAACCAATCCTCCATGCCGAAAGGCTCTGCACTTATATCTGACAACCAATGTCAGAAATGCTCAGCACTTATATTCGACACATGCGAGGAACCAATCCAACATGCATGCTCGAAAAGGCTCTGCACTTACATTCGACACATGCGAGGAACCAATCCAACATGCATGTTCGAAAAGGCGTGCACTCACATCTGATCAAGTAGGAACCAATCCTACAGTCATATCAGAATGGCCCCCAGTCCCAGACTGAGCTACCTGGTAACTAACCAGGTGCCTCCATTCCAAGAATGGCAATAGCCCTTATATCTGATCAAGTGTGAACCAATATCTCAATCACATCAGAATGGCCATGCGCTCACATCTGATCATGTAAGACTACATCTTACAGTCGTATCAGAAAGGCCCTCAGTCCTAGACCGAGTATTCCTGGTAATTGACCAAGCACCTCCATTCCAAAAATGGCATTCAGCGCTTACTTCTGATCATGTAGGAACCAATCCTACAGTCACATCAGAATGGCTCAGCACTCATATCTGACATGGAAGGAACCAATCCTCTCACCATGACAGAATGGATCAGCCCTTACATCTGACCATGGAAGGAACCAATCCTCTCACCATGTCAGAATGGCTCTGGGTCTCATCATTTCTATTTGGAGGAAGCCTCGATATGGAGAACACCAAGCTTCTCCCTGAAGTACTCGAACTTCACCCTAGCCAATGGCTTTGTCAACACATCAGCTATATGTTCCTCCATTGCAACATACTGGAGCTTAACTACTCCCCCCTGCACCATATCCCTGATATAGTGATACTTGATCTCGATATGTTTCGACTTGTCATGGAACACTAGATTCTTTGACAACTTCACGCAACTCTGGTTGTCACAATGTATACAAGTAGCATCCATCTGGAGATCAAATAAATCAAATAATAGCTTCCTCAACCATACTGCCTCACAATTAGCTGAACAAGCCGCGACATACTCTGTTTCAGCTGTACTTAGTGCCACACAGGATTGCTTCATGTTAAACCAAGAGATCACACATGATCCTATACTGAAGTGCACTGCCTGCCCAATCTGAATCAACATAACCTTCCAGGTTAATCTTTTGATTCACCTCATACTTCAGCCCATAATCAACTATACCCCTCAGGTACCTCAGAATATGCTTTGCAGTAATCAAGTGAACATGTCTCAATGTGTTCACAACAAAGCAAATATCTGGTCTCATATCTATCAGGTACATCAAGAAACAAATCATATGATGGTACATCGTGGCATCAACCGAATCTAATGAAGCAACACTCAATGGCTTCAGGTTCGATGCCATAGGTGTGGTCATGCAGTCCATCATCTTGAACCTCTTCAGGATCTCTACTGCATACTTCCCTTGTCCACACCTCCATGCCTAGAAAATAGTGCATTGACACATAACAGGAGCATCACTAGTCTTTCGCCTTCAACCTTGAAGCAAAGGTTGGAATCCACTTTACTCTCAGTAAAGCCTAGAGTCATCAGTAATCTGTCCATCATGTCGTACCATGTCGAACCTTAAGATCTTCTGCAATCACTCCCTCTGAAGCATCGTACTCCCTCTGTCTTTCGTACTCTATGCACTGAAACATTCTATACCGGAGTGACAAGTAGCTTCCTCTACTACTAATATTCTATGTATCCATCTAGGATCACTGGATACCAAGATCCTCTATCTTGAACTTTTTCAAAAGTTCTTCTCACATCCATCTGTGAGCTTCTCATCCTCTATCAACCTTGTAGCATAGGTTCATATCTTCATCAAGCTCCTCATGTATGTGTTATCCCATGGGTGTCTTCTAAACTCGTACAAGGCCTTATTTCATTTGCACACATGATTCTGCGTCTCATGTGTCTCAAATCTCACTGGATGCAAATGTCTCTTCGTAGTCTTTGCCTTATTTTCGTGAGAAGCCTCATGCTACAAATCTTGCCTTGTATCTCACAATGTTTCCATCTACTGCATGATGGAACTACGAACTTCCCTTCACGTATCGATACTGCATTCTAGACATCATTCTTCTTGAACTGTCGTCACTTGTTCTTCGGAACAAGTCTCATCCTTCTTTTCTTGTAGGCGATTATGTATGCAATCTTTCCTACAAGTCAAATGCATTTGTATGGTTAGAAACATTTCATAAGGAATATTCATACTGGCAATTCTTATGCATAAATATACGATCATACAACTATTTTAACCAATACAACATTCATCCATATCTCACGGAAACTTTCTAGATGTCTTCCATCTCTACCAGGACAACATTGAGATTGTGCACTAATCCAATATGTCAACAAAGAGGTTTCATTCTAGATAAGCAGCAATGGAGAGTTGTATAACACCATGAGCTACTTACCCATCACATGCATATTAGCAGTATACTGTCATTAATGCAAACATTTTATCATGCATAATACATTAACTGAATATAAACAAATGCATAACAAAACAATATCATGAAATGACAATTGAATACTTATCTTTATTTGTTTCGTGGGTAGACTCAGCTTCATCGTCTCATTTATTCATAATAGCATCGTTTCTTATCCAAATGCTAAGGTGGATAAGAGGTTCTTCTGGAGTTGAGTTCTTCATATTCCTCATCCGCTTGAGGGATCTTCTTTGGATGGTGAGAGCTTGATCTTCAGTTGCCCCCATCTTCTTTTCTCTTATTATTAGTTGAGCTTTTTCTTGTGTGTGCTCTTCCCAGAGTCTGTTGAAAGTAATCACTTCCTTCTGCCACACATTCCTCGCATGAATGAATCCCATGATCCTGGGAGGCCATTCAAGGTGGCTATCACCACTTCTGCATTATTCACTTCTTCTTCTACTACTACAAATTGTTCTTTGATTTGAGAGATGACTGTATGGTCTCTACATTCTGGATCTTCACATTCTTCAACTATTTTCTCAAATTCATATTCTTATTTATGTTCTTCCCTTCAAATATCTTGGTCAAGGAATCAAACATCTTCTGTGTCTTTAGGGAAGACACTTGTGGTACAATGTGATCCATGATTGAATCAGCAATGATCTTCTTGGCCTTGACCAAGTTCTTATGGTGTAAGGCTTTTAGCCTCATCTCTCTTTGGAACCGGGACCTCTCTACTCATGTAGGTGTCCAATTCATTTTCTTCAGAGAGATCAAATACTTTCATGCTTGGAAGTTGTTAACTTCACCAAGATTATCATCAAGCTGATGTGATAGATCACTTTGAAATGAGAACCTCAAATGCAAATAGCAAAATATTAGATCTTACAAATTTGAGGTGTCCGTCCTGGTTCCGGAGCTGGCTGATCTAGGGTTTGTCAGAGAAACATTAATTTTCAAAACTTGGAATCTTTAATATATGATTATATAGAAAGATAGATCTCTTCAATTTTAGTTGTCCAATGTACTCCCTTTTTTAAAACAGTGGAGGGAAGCTCCCAGAACAGGAAGCCCTAGTTTTCCAATTTCTTCTGCATAAATTCTTGTTACTGTTTCTGCGGTATCTCCGAAATTACTACTCCTCTATGTCTGAAACTTCGCACTGAGGTAGCCTCACATGTCCCTGTTCCAACACCATAGGTTTAATCAGAATTTGTTTCACCAATTGGGACTTATGATCATTTTCCCAAGGTGACCTGTTACAGGACTATTCAGCACAACGAAGTTGTACGGACTTCCACATGTCACTGTTTCATCTTCTGGGTCTGAAACTGGGACCACAGAAAGTGCAGTCCGTGCCCTTTCTGGAACATCTTCAGAAATTTCATTTGGACCTTTATATCCCAAGATATAGCAATTATCCCTAGGTGTCATGTTTATGGATGAATTCTAGAAGAAGCTGGAACCCTAACTTAGAGGGATCATATCTCCCATAATATAGCGAATCTGGGGCTGAATTTTCGACACAGTGTCAATCAAGATTTTATCTTCGGCCTATGCAATTTTTGGCTCTTAAACCTTCGCCAATGCCGAGATGTAGCAAATGTACAAAAACTTATAAATTTTAGTATTTTAGGGTTTTTCCAGCTTGGGGTCAAACTAGGGTTTGACTTTCTCGGAGTTCCACCCAACCAAAAATATTGATCCAGGTCTCTAAACTTCGATTTTGATGAGGAGAGCAATCCTATGTTGAGTTCACTCAAAAATTTCTCTTCTGTAAGAAGCCCTAATTTCTCACACCAAAAACTGAAAATGCTTGGAATCGAATTCTGCTTCGACAGAAAGATGCGCCCTTCAATGGAGAGTCAACCTAGCATACTTTTGCTGATGGATTGTGGAGAGAGACCCAA
The DNA here is from genome assembly GCA_001517045.1 of Pseudotsuga menziesii. NCBI lineage: Eukaryota > Viridiplantae > Streptophyta > Pinopsida > Pinales > Pinaceae > Pseudotsuga > Pseudotsuga menziesii. The sequence continues at coordinate 518,668 of LPNX010361095.1, read as the reverse complement.
AAAGTAAGAAGCCCTAGCTTCTGCAGCTGCACAATGTATTTTTCTCATGTTAGCTCTGATACCATGTTAGATTTTTATCATTCAAGCTAGTAGTATGATCTAAGGATCTTTAACTGAGAGAATAACATACACAGCAATAAAACACAAAAGACAAGAAACACAAAGAATTTTCCTCGGGGAAACCATAAAGGAGAAAACCCCGCAAATTCCTCAGAGATAGAATCAGCACCAAAAGTAAAACCCAAAAACATAAAGAAGATCTCCCGACAGCAATAGTCTCTCTCTCTGATCCCAGTGTCTCCTCTCTCACTCATGCGCCCCAATGAGTGAATGTGTGTGTGATAAATAGAGAGGTTCACTCTCTATTTATATTATTTCGTTCACTTGAAACCCACTCCAACATGTCGGCCTCACTTAACAATTACTTACTAGATCCGACATCTCTAGGAGTGTCTAATAACCCTAGTTCCCCACAACTTGTGGGAACTTTTCCTCCTCCGACCAACAAGGAGGTTTATCCTTAACACAATGGTGGAGATTATTGCATCGACTTACAATGACTCACCTAGGGTCGACTTCTCTAGGATAGTCTAATAACCTTAGGGCCCCACAATTGCGGGGAATTTAACCCTTGACCAATAGGAGGGTTACCCACAATGACTTGACATGACTTGTTTACATTATAGAAACTTCCCGGAATAAACATCGGGGTATGACATGACTCAATTACATTACATACACATATCGGAATAAACATTGGGGTACAATACATAAGATACATGGATGAATACATTCCGAAGTTATAATTACATCAACAACCTTTTCTTCTTCAGGCAACCCTGCTAGCCCTACAACAGTGCCTGGGAGCACATTTGGGCACCCACAGTGAACCCCGAGAGCTACCACACAGCTCTGGGCAACTATTTGTAGCCACAAGCTACTCACAGCAGACCCAGGATGCCTACTACAGGCCTCGATCTGATCAATAGCAAACCTGGAGGGCTTCCGGGCAGGACTTAAGGCCTCGGCCCAGCAAACAAGGGTCTGCCCACCACTCCAGCAGTAGCTGAAGCGTTCAACCCTGGTCACGAGCTACTCATAATAGACTTTAGGCAGTCTGTTAAAACCCCGGGCATACTAGATCTACCATTCGGGCAGGTAAAGGAGAAAAACAGGAATTTTGGGCAAAGAAGAAAAACAGTTGGGTAGGACAGAGGAAGATCCGAGCAGGGAAGAAGGATTTCCAGACAGGCCCTAATTTGTTCGGGCAGATATGATAAATGTTCGGGATACTTTTTTTGGGTAGTCTTGATCATTTCCAGACAGATCTGGAAATTTGGTTCACTAGGGTTTGAAACCCTTAGTTTGTTTTTGTTGAGAAAAATTTATTTGTCCAACTGTAAACTGTGGTTTGACCCTGATTAGGGTTTGAGGAAATTTTTAAATAATTTTCTAAGTCATGTCATTTACGAGATGGGATACTAATGCTTTTTGGGGGTTTTGTCCTTTGAAGGGTTCCCCACTGAAAAATCTTGTGTTCATATGGTTGATGTTGTTTTACTGCACTTGTCGTTTGTTATCAGTTAGTCTGAAAATTTTTAAGTATTCATGCTAATGCTAAAATTCAACATGGTATCAGAGATCATCATGTGAAAACATGGTAAAGGGAGACTGTTGCTGTTTTCCTAGACCTTGGGATAAGGTTTGCAGACTTAACATTTGACTAAGTTGTAGGGATGGTTGTCAATATTTTCAGACCGCAAGAGAAGCTCTCTAGTTCAGCCAACTACAACTCCTAGAAGGCCATGTTAACAACCATTCTAAAAGAGAATGAATTGGATGACATTATTTTTAATGTCATTGAAGAGCCAACATCAAATGTTGGAAGGCTTTCTTACAAAACGGAGCAAGGAAAGGATAGAAGGATCATTTATGATTATGTCAAAGAGACAGTGATGCCCAACATCACAGCCTTGAAGACTGCTAAAGAATGCTATGATGTTTTGACAAACCTATATGAGAAGAAGGCCCCCAGTTAGACGAGAGTCATGAAGAAGACACTAGGAAATTTGAAGCTGAACAATGATGAAAGTGTCGGTTCCTTCTTCACCAAGATTGCACATGTAAGAGATCAACTCATTGCTATTGGTATTACTGTTGATGATGATAATCTTGTGCAAACAGTGGTTGATGGTCTCCCAATCTCTTGGGAAACCTTCATGGCATACTGTGGACGAGAGTATCAGCCAACCTTTGAAAGACTTTGGAATGATTGCAAAGAAGAAAAAGAAAAAAATTATGGTAAGGTAATCAAGGAAAACAACCTTGCACTTGCATCAAAGACAAGGAAGGTTAAGAAGTCTTTTCCTCGGAAAAAAAAGGGAAAGAAACCTCAAGGTAATTTTTCTGACATGTCAAAAGTGGAATGGTATAGTTGCCACAAGTTTGGACATTTTGCTGGAGACTGCAGGAAGAACAAGAAGAAACCCAAGCGAAGGTTTCAAGCATCTATTGCAAAAGCAGAGAAAGAAGAAGATAAATAACCAAAGAAGAAGAAGAAAACCAAGGCTAACAAAACTGAAGAAACTAAAAGAGAATACTACTTGATTTCTGCTCTAACTGGTTCTTTCTCAGATTGTTCCACTTCTTAGTTGGTGGGTAGTGGTGCCTCCAAGCACATGACAGGTAACCATGGAGCTATCACAAGTTATAGAAAGAAGAAGTTCACCACTCAAGTAGAATTTGGAGATAACCTAACCTACAAGATTGAAGGAGTTGGCTCAACTTCACTTCAACTTGATTTAGGTACGGTTCTTCATATTGATGATATTCTTTATGTTCCTGGTTTAGACAAGAATATTTTATCTGTTGCTGGTTTAGAAGAGAAGGGTTATAGATTTCTCTTCATGGACAAGAAAATATTTTTATGGGCAAAAGGCACAAATCTAAACTCAACAGTATAGATTGGGGTTCGAGAGGGAGGCCTCTACAAGGCTTCCAAAGATTTCTCTCATGCCTTGGTACATCACATAGTTGATCCATGTGAACTTTGGCATAGAAGGTTTGGACACCTTCATTACACAACTCTCCCATGATTGCAAAAGATGGTCACAGGTATGCCAAAAGTTTCTCGAAAACATGAAGGAATATGCAAAGGTTGTGCTCTAGGTAAGAACACTAAGAAATCATTTCCCAGAAGAAAAAGTAGATCTAAAGGCATTTTGGATTTGATTCATTCTGACATTTGTGGGCCTATGTCTTCACCCTCCTTGAGTGAGTATTTATATTATGTCTTGTTTATTGATGATTACTCTTGGAAGTCGTGGATTTACTTCATCAAGGCCAAGAGTGAAACCTTTGACAAGTTCAAAGGGTTCAAGGCATTGATTGAAAATCAGACTGGCAGACACATCCGTATCTTGAGATCAGATAACGAAGGTGAGTATGAATCTAATGAGCTTGATCATTTTTGTTGAGAAGCAGGAATCATGAAAGAGTTAACAGTACCTTGCAACCCTCAGCAGAATGGGGTTGCAGAAAAGAAGAATAGAACGATCTATGAGGATGCTAAATCCATGATCACTAATCTAGATCTTTCTTTGTCCTTGTGCGTTGAAGCTACAGGAATTGTTGTGAACATCGAAAACATAAGCCCACATGCTATATTGGGGAGAAGACTCCAGAAGAAGTCTTCACCAAGAAGAAACCTGCAGTTGACCACATGAGGATATTTGGTACTCCTGTGTATGTCCATGTGCCAAAAGAAAAGAGAGCCAAGCTAGAGCCCTCCGATAAGAAATGTATATTTGTTGGGTTCTGTTTATGCCAGAAATTGTTTCCAGACTACAAGAAAACAAGTCAACATAATCTCAAATATTTCAATAAAACAAAACTGGGTTTGTAGGGTTTTTTAAGGTTTTCTGGTTGTGAAGTTTGGTGACAAGAGGGAATGCATTCATAACCCAAATAAGAACTAAATCACAAGCATAGAAAAACTGAGATGCATAACATAATAACCATGTATCCAACAGAAAATAGCACTGAAGTTCATCCACAAATGGCAAGCACTACAAGCATAAAAACTTTAAACCAGCAATGAAATTACCAACTGAGTAGCTAAAACAAGCTATAAATGAAGTCAGAGAACAAACTGAAGGGTAAGATGGAGCATATATTTCATAATCAGTCTTCAAATACAAATAAGAGTCATTTACTCAGCTTATGAACAAGTTTGGAGACCTCCTCTAGCCAGCCAAAAAATCGAGCCTCTTTGTCTTCTTCAAACTTACATTTATCCTATTGCTTCAAAATCAGTGGAATAACTGAACCCTAACTGATTTTAGGCTATCTCCCGAATAGTTCCATCTAAACTATCATTATACCAAATAAAATGACTTTCCAAACTTAACTAATAATTAACTTTCTTAACTAACTTTACAAATCTTTAGTTGCTTCAACTAGTAAAGAAATTGCAACCCTCCTTGTTATCTCCTCGTTCTGCTGAGTCAGCTCCTGGATAGTCTGTTTTAGCTGTGTGAACTGATCCTCTATTTGCCTTTTCCTGCTCCTGAAAACCTTGATTTTCATTCTGTTTCAAAATTCCGATCTTCAAGTACTAATTTTCCGCCACGATCTCCACCTGCTCTACGTGCACTTCAAGAAAAACCGTGATTGGAAACGCCTTTGTCTCATTATACTCTGTCATTATTATTGCATTGCTTTTGCAAGAAACCACCATGATTTGCTTTCTTGATTATATTTACACTTGTCAGAGTGATTAACATTGAATTTTCCCGCGGTATCGGCGTCTCCCATCACTAACTACTAACCCTTCTCAGCATCGACAATCGGAGGTTCAAAATTAAACGAATCAGCACTTCCCCTTATTAACTTGTCGACGATCGGAAGCATTAATTTATACTGCATCGGAACCACAAGCCACTATGCCGCCGCAGTGTCGGCCCTTTAAAGAACTAAATATCCGCAACGTTGAAAAATGACTTTAGACCATTGAATTTCCGCAACGTTGAAAGATGATTTTAAACTTGCGCAGCATTTTGACCATAGGCTTCGTGATCGGCGATCGGAAGCTCTATTAACTATCTCATCGGCGCTTTAAAGAACTAAGTTGCCGCAGTGTCGAGACTTTAAACCATTGTGCTGCCGGTGCATTAGACCATTGAATTTCCGCAACGTTGAAAGATGATTTTAAACTTGCGCGGCATTTTTGACCATAGGCTTCGCGATCGGCGATTGAAAGCTCTATCAACTATCTCATCGGCGCTTTAAAGAACTAAGCTGCCGCAGTGTCAGCACTATAAACCATTGTGCTGCCGGCACATTAGACCATTGAATTTCCGCAACGTTGAAAGATGATTTTAAACTTATGCAGGACTTTAGACCATTGGCTTCGCGATCGGCGATCGGAATCTTTATCAACTACTTTGTCAGCACTTTAGACCACTGCCGCAGTCGGAAACGTTATCAACTATCGCGTCGGTGCTTTAAACCACTGCGCTGCCGCAGTGTCGGCACTTTAGAGAACTAGCTTCGTGATTGGCGATCAAAAGCTTTATGAACTATCTCATCGGTGCTTTAAAGAACTATGCCTCCGGAACATTGAAAGAGGATTTTTAACTTTGCGCGACTTTCTTGTAGCGCTTCTGTGTAGCTTTTTCTGGCTTGTGCTACAAGAAAATTCAGGTTAATGTTTTTCAAAAATCATGCTAATGATAGGGGTTTAAACTTGGTTTAAGAATCTCAATTAAACTTTTATGCTATTTTTCAGACTTTTTAATCCATATAAGCCTTATATAAGCCCTTTGATCATGAAATCAAACCAAAACTTGTAAAAATAAACTAAGAAATCAAATAACATAAAAGCTAAAGGAAAAAATTCAAACTATCCCAATCAACAAAATTTTCTAGGAATAAAAAGTAAAACCAAACCAAAAAACATAAACAAAAGCATAAAACTAAGGAAGACAAAATCATGACCTAACAAGTACAATGATTTCTCAAAGGCTTATCGAGTATATATACATGGACAAAAGCACATTGAGGCCATCAGAGATGCAATCTTCCATGAAGAAGTTGTGTTTCGTAAAACAATGGAGCTTTCACTGGAAGATGCAATTGCTCCACTTGAATTTCCAGATTCAAAAATTCAGAGGGAGGAAGAGGAATACAAGGATCAATTTCCAAATGTCACGGAAGACCCACCAAAAGAACTACTTGAAGTTCCTCCTTCCAAAAGGAGACCTGCTTGGTACCGAGAGACAATACAAGAAGGAGAGAAGCATAAATCTCCTCCCGGGACTTTCAGAGAAAGCATAAGACCACGGAAGTACTCCGGTCTTATGATCCATCTTATTAGTTCGGAACCTTCATCGTACGAAGAAGCAACAAGTAAACATGTATGGATTGATGCCATGGTTGAAGAGTACATTTCAAACATGAAGAATGATGTTTGGGAAGTTGTTCCTAGACCTACAGGAAAGTCAGTAGTGACTTCCAGATGGATTTATAAGATCAAACATGCTGCTGATGGTAGTGTGGAGAAGTATAAAGTCAGATTCGTAGGTCGTGACTTCACTGAGAAAGAAGGAATTGACTATGATGATACATTCACTCCTGTTGCCAGGTACACTACCATCAGAACCATCATTTCACTTGTTGTCGTATTCGGATGGAAGTTACATCAGATGGATGTAAAGACAACCTTTCTCAATGGTAAGATTAAGGAAGAAGTTTATATTGAACAACCTGAAGGCTTTGTGACTCATGGGAAGAAAACCCATGTATGAAAAGTGAAGAAAGTTTTGTATGGACTGAAACTAGCTCCAAGAGTCTGGTATGTCAGGATGGATGGATTTCTCCATAGCTTGGGGTTTTCCAAAAGTACAGTTGATTCTAACTTGTACTTTAAAGTTGTTCATAATCATGTATTGATACTTGTACTATATGTAGATTACTTGTTTGTTACAGGCGATGAACAGTTGATAAATCAATGTCAGAGGGAGCTAATTACCTCTAAATTCGAGATGAAAGCTGTCGAATTAATGCATTACTTCCTTGGCTTAGAAATCTGGCAAAATCCAGGTGAGATCTTCCTAACAGAAGGAAAGTATGCAGTAGATATCTTGCAAATATTTTGGATGCAGGACTACAAGTCCATGAGCGTACCAATGACTACCAACTTGACAAAGTTGCAGGACTCAACCACCAATTCACAGAGTGTGGACTCTACTTTGTACAGACATCTTATTGAATCCCTGATGTATCTTGAACATACGAGACCGGACATCTCTTACACAGTGAATGCACTGAGTCAGTTCATGTCAGATCTGAAGCACATACACTTGGGAGCCGCCAAACATGTACTCAAATATGTGCGATGTACTATCACTTATGGGCTCAGGTATACTTACAGCAGTGGAGTATTATTATCTGGATATTCAGATTCATATTGGGTTGGTAGTGCAGTTGACCGGAAAAGTATCTTTGGTTATTGCTTCAATATGGGATCGACAATGATCTCTTGGTCCAGCAGGAAGCAGGGTTCCATAGCTCAAAGTACAACTGAGGCAGAGTACATTGCTGCAAGTGATGCCTACAAGGAAGCAGTTTGGTTGGGGAGAGCTTGACTAAACGATCATCCATTGCGATAATCAGAGTTGCATAAATCTTTCGGAGAACCCAGTGCTTCATGATAGATCGAAGCACATTTAAATGAGGTATCATTTCATCAGAGACCTAGTGCAAAGAGGTGCTCTGAAGTTGTCGTACATTCATATAGATGAACGGATTGTAGATATCTTGACCAATCCTTTGTCAGCATCAAAGTTCGTGTACTTTCGTGACAAGCTTGGTATGGCAGAGAATGCCTTTCTCGTTGACAGGGAGTGTTGATTTTTCTTAGCAGCATCGAGAACCATTCTCTTCGGAGAATGAGGACACCTGGTCTGGGACCACGGTGTAGACTCAACCCAGTGTTGAGTGACCATTATGTTGAATGGTGGATATCTGGTCATTGACCATGATATAGACCCAGCTCTTCCCTGGGTAGACTCAACCAAGTGTTGACTAACCATTCTGTTGAATGGTAGACATCTGGTCCGAGACCACGATGTGGACCAGTCTAGTACTGGTAGACTCAACCTAGTTTTGAGTAGCCATTCTCTTGGAGATTGGAGGTGATTGGTCTGTTACCAAGTATTTGACCTAGAGTCAAATTATGCAACCCATGGTTGAGGCACCTGGTATGTTACCAGGAAGGCACTGTAAGCCCTAGACTTGGTCTAGGCATATGTGACACTCTGACCCTTGATCTATGGGTTTTGTGTACTTCTCCAAGGCTTATCTACCCTTGGTTAAGTTACATTAGTACATAATCTTGGTGTCACACAGAGTCTGAGATCAAAACATTAGTAACTCTCTTGGTTTATGATGATGTACTTTGAATGGAATCAAAGGACCACAGGTGATGACCACAGGGGCACTTGGAAAAAAGCTAAAGTCAAAAGTAAAAAGTACATAAAGACTTTTGACGACAAGAAAAGGGACCACAGGTGAAAAGTCAAAGTTACATAAGGACTTTTGGTAAAATTCAAAATTACATAAAGGACCTTTTAGACTACTAAAAGGTAAAAGTGAAATTAGGAAATAATAAAATATTATTATTTTGTTCTTCCAAAAGGTAAAAGTGAAATTAGGAAAGAATAAAATATTATTATTTTATTCTTCCTAATTTTGGTCCACTTACAGGTGACTAAAGGTTATAAAAGAAGATCAAGTCATTTCATTATTACACTCTCTTGCTCTCATAGGTATAGCTGCTCTTACTGAAGAATTCGATGAAGGTCGTCTTTATGGTTTTTCCCTAGCTAGGGCATCCATCTATTTTCTGTTTTACCCTCAGCGAGGGTTTGCCTCCTTCATCCACCATCAGCACAGATCAGTCACGGGCATTTGGTTTTCATCTCAGGGCAGCCTCCTTCTACTTTGGCAGCCCAACTCTTCCACCGGTAGCCACCTTTTCTTTTTCGGGTAGCCCTGCTAGCCCTACAACAATGCCTAGGAGCACATTTGGGCACCCACAATGAGGCTCGAGAGCTACCACAGAGCTTCGGGCAGCTAGTTGCATCCACAGGCTGCTCACAGCAGACCCGGGTTGCCTGCTACAGGCCTCGGTCTACTAAATAGCAAACCCGGAGGGCTTCCAAGAAGGCCTTAAGGCCTCGGTCGACAAGGGTCTTCCCACCACTCCAGCAACAGTCGAAGGGTTCAGCCCTAGTCACGGGCTACCCGTAACAGACTCCGGGTAGTCTGTTAAAACCCCGGACAAACTAGATCTGCCATTCGGGCAGGTGAAGGAGACAAACATGAACTCCGGGCAGAGAAGAAAAACAGTCAGGCAGGACACGAAAATCTGGGCAGGGAAGAAGGATTTCCGGGTAGGCCCTAATTTTTTCGGGCAGACTATTTTTGGGTAGTCTTGATCATTTTCGGGTAGATCTGCAAATTTGGTTAACTAGGGTTTGAAACCCTTAGTTTGTTTTTGCTGAGAAAATTTTATTTGACCAATTGTAAACTATGGTTTGACCCTGATTAGGGTATGAGGAACTTTTTGAAGAATTTTCTAAGTCATCTCATTTACGAGATGGGTTACTAATACTTTTGGGGGTTTTTGTCCTTTGAAGGTTTCCCCACTGAAAAATCTTGTGTTCGTGTGTTCATGTGATTGATGTTGTTTTGTTGCATTTGTCATTTATTATCAGTTAGCCTGCAAATTTTTAAGTATTCATGCTAACGCTAAAATTCAACAAAAAGAAGGTTGCCCCTTGAAAATACTTTTTATTCATCTCTTTATTTCAAAAGGTGTTGGGCTACTCTTTTTTTTATTTTCATGCTATTTTAGGAGTTTGGTCCATAACAAACATTGCCTCTAGGCATCATTGTAACCAAGGTCCAAAACCATTGGAAACCTCTCAAATTTTGTGTGGGTCCATAGTAAACCTTGTCATCTAACCAGAGGAACTTGTCAAAAGAATTCTCAAAAACATCTAAATTACAGATGAGCTCATGATCGTATTCAATTCTCTCACAAATACCTTTATCACTTTCGATAAACCTCAAACATCCAATGTGTTGAAGTTATAGCAACTTCAAAATGTATGACTGGTTGTAGAGAACAATCAAATATATTGAATGGGCTTTCCATACAAAACATGGACAAAAAGATCAGCAATATCTATAGGCTAAGCCCACCAAATATCATTTGCTTACAAGGGAGATACAATACAATCTTATAAGCTAAGCCCACCAAATATCATTTACTTACAAGGGAGATACAATACAATCTTATAAGAATCATCACTAAATAAACGTATTTATTCTTATTTCTGCAACATTTTTATTTCACTACATCAAACTAAACCATGCTGGAAAACAAGAATCAAAACATGGTTAAAATTGCTCAACCAAAATTCAGAAAACTTGTTTTTTTTTTTTAAATGTGGTTCACCATTTGTTAGAGGGCTACTCCACGGAAAATTCCAATACCTGATATTCAAACTGAATCAAGGTATGGTCAGCTCATCAATCACAACATTTATTACAAAGGGCTCCACAAAAGCAACATGTCACCTACAAGAGTAGAACCTGGGTGGGGAGGGTAACATTCATTCCTCCCAACCACCCAAACTACATCCATTTGACGAGAAAACTTGTTGAAAGATAGAAAGTCTACACTACATACTAAACTAGCATAGATTCATTTTAAAAATGATCTACCAAGCCCGAAAGGGATCAAACTTCAAATCTCTCTAACTATAAACCCTTTTTTGAGTGATAATGTTGAGGAAATGTGAACAAAATATTTTTGGTTTTAATTTGTAGTCTTATATATGTGGTTCTAAAAAATATTTTAAATCTAAATTGAGCCGACATGTTATTTTATAATTTTTATAACATTTTTTATAATTTTTTATAAATGACACATGTCAACTCTAAGATGATCATGAAAAGACTTGCACATCTCCCCCTACTGGGCTGTAAAATGCGCCTCTTCCATGCAATCATGCAAGGTTATCCATATATCACCTTAGTCTCAGGGAAAGTGTGTGCAGAGAAGGGAGAAAGGGCTTGCACACCATAACCCCTTGTAAGCCTACAAAACGCTAAGATTGGTCCAAGGATATGACAATCAAAGTTTTAAATATTATATCATGTAAATTGCGCAGCTGACCCTAGTTTGAGTCGTGCAAATGAGGACTTCAAATTTAATTATGTGCCTATTAAAAAGCGTGCAAAAATATGATTTAAAAAAAAATGCATGGATCAAAACCCTGTTATCTATCCAAAATGCACATAATTTATTAATTAGTCATCACATGAAACAAATGAGGCAGGCATTGTAGAGTACAGTGAGAATAAAATCAGTGAACAACATAGAAACAAATAATTTACAACATACTTCATTGATATGAGCAGATAACTTTGTTTTTGCAAACATGGTGTTTTTTTTCTGACAAAACAAGTACACTTTTAGGCAACCTGGATATTTTGAAGTAACATAGCATGTTGTCTGTATAAATGCAAGAGATCAGAGCAAATCAGAAGGTGGTGTGTTAATGATCAGAGTAGATTCAAGTTAACTCTAATCTATCAAGTACTAAGAGATAAAATTCTTTAAGATGTAAATGTTTTGATTATTTAAAATGAATTACTCAAAACTTAAATATAAATATAAATATATAAGATATAATTTTGATTATTATCGAATATTATAATAATATTTCTTTATATATAAATGTCACTTTTACAATATTTTATTTATATCTAAATATAGTATCTCTATACTATTATTATTTATTATAAATATTATATATTTTTAAAGCATATGACATAAATGTTACCCACCTCACAAGATCTTTATCATAGTGAGCTCTGTAGCCCTAACATCTTTGGAGCAACAAATCAATATTTGTTATTTGTCTTTCTAATGCTGATATAAGAAATTATTTGTCTTTCTAATGCTGATATAAGAAATTTAATTCTGCATTCAAAAGCAATGGAGTGCAGTAACGAATGTAAGTTATACCTGGATTCGAAAGAATGTACCAATAATGGTGAATTTGTTTTGCATAGATGTTAATAGGCAACTGTATGATTTTGACGTTACAGGCATCCTTATAGATAGAATTAGTAACCAGAAGAAACAGCAGAGCCTTCATTATCTCTAACAGATAGGACTCTTCTTGTGCCAAAATCCTTAAAACTATTATAACTGTTATCTACATCATTTCAACTGAAGAAAAGAATTTTCGAAACAGAAATAGACACATGAAAAATCATGTTGATACTGTGGATGAAATCCTACAACTTTCCTGAATCCTTTTGACCTGAGACACACTAACTGTCATTGATAAACTTTCCATCTTTCCCACCATTGTAAATATCCCACAGAACAGAGGATTCGGCATAAGAATCAATATATTTCTCCACGAAACGCTTTTCTGTCAAATAAATAATACTTGGGAACTGCATCCCTCTGTTCAATACTTTCATGGACTTCAATGCCTTTAGTACTCTATACCGAGGAATAATCCTCGACTCCAAGCTGTATCCAAGCAGAGATGGATACTTAAGAAAATCATCCAATGAAAGCCCCACAGAATTGATAAAAAAACCCAGATTACGCTTCAGCTTTTCCTCTGAAATCCCCAGAATCCATGGCTGCCGCCTCGTCATATCCGAAATTTGTTTTTCTGAAAAACCTAAACTACTTAAACACTGCAGTCTCTGTTCTATTTTTTCTTTCCCTACCCCCAAAATAGCACGCATAGCGGTTGCAAACATCTTCGATCCCTTCTTGATCCCTAGATCCTCCGCCTGTTTAAATGCCTCCATAACATTTTCGTCTGAAGTCATAAGCAAACGGGGTTGCGTAGCCACTAATTCCGATAACGCCCCACCCTCAACACCCAATCTTTGCAAAAGTGAAATTGCAGATTTGAGTTTATCCTCTGTGTCATTAAATATCCGCGCATTATTGATAACTAGTTTGCGGATATCTTCTTCCATCATAAAAGTCCTAAAGAAGCCGAGCTTAGACTTTATGTTTCTTTCGGATTTATAAAAGAAAAACCTGGGGTTGCAAAGGACTACCTTCCGAATCTGGGCAGGGGCGGTCAAACCACAGCCATTTAACAATTCCAGAACTTCTTCCAAATTGCGGCTTGAATTCTTAAGCAAGCTAGTGCGATGCCTAAATGCTTTTGTGATATCTTCGTCTGTCAAACCGCATTTGTTGATGAGAAATTCTGTGGCAACACTTCTGTCTGGTGGAGTTGTGGATAGGGCTGCTATTTGGGTGAAGAATCTGGCGAATTTTATGTGGGGTTTTGCATTCAATGAAACAGTAGGAAGCAGCAAAATTGGCATCGATTGGCGATGGGTTAATAAGGGGGTTTCCTTCATTATCCGTTGTTTCCATATAAGCTGAATATCGATGGACATCATCTCTACAAATTCAGAAGACTAGTATGTGCGAAAGAGAATTTACTGTGTACCTGGAGGTAGACCCGAGGACTCGATCCCTGGACAGCAGATGGTTGGACGTCGAGAATTTGGGTGAATTAGGGTAACATCGAGGCGATTTTATAGTAGCATAAACATTCTTCGGGTTTATTGGTCTCAGCTTACATAGACAAGAGGAGAGGGAACGAGACTTAATATGCCACCCTCTAAAGGCGTTTAACACAGCTCACAAATCAAATTGGTTCAAGTGGAATTTAATATGATAAGTTATGTTTGTATAATAATGTAATATTCTGAGTAAATTGTGTTTATATGTGTTTGAGTCTAGAGTGAATAAGGTTCAACAGAATAGGATGTCAATAGTGTGTATGTTTCAATATAATAGGATGTTATTGGGGTGTCAAAAAAAGTAGTGGTATTTTTATTAACATAATGGTTGATTGGTTGTGGAATAAATATGGGTGGTTTCTATATCTTTCTTTTCGCATTTGTGGGACATGTTGTGTGGGTGCAACAGGAAAGTAAATGGTGGGATACATTACGTTTAGAGTTTTAGAATAGTTTCTACAACTTAACAATCTTCTCCTCATGATTTGTGTAAGAAGCATCTTGATTACAAATACACCATGAAATCATCTCCATAGCACAATGAAGCATCTTAACAAGGATAACACATCTTTAATCTTCAAAGTTTATTGCATCAACTAAAATTTATACCAAGTTTAATTAAAATAGAACTTTTAAGGATGCTTTCACCACCAAACATTAACCATCTATCAAGAGGAAAAAATATGTGTTATAAATATTGTGTGACCTCCTAGCATGACTTAATGATCATGATAAATTATGCTAAATAATAACCTCGTTGTGAAAGCATGTCAACTTACAAGAGATAAACATGTCACTAAAGAAATTGAACTTTTATAAATGACAAAAACCTACTTTCATCAAACCAACAATCCCCTTAAATACCAAATACCAATAAATGCAATAAGGTATATTTATAAATAACTAAAAGAGCTAAACTAGTCACAATAAAATTTGTGCCAAATTATTCAAAATAATAGTTTGTTTACAAAACATGACTTAAAAACAAAATGGGGTATGGTAAGAGTAATGCAATAGACATGATAGTTGTCAATAATGATCAACCCCATGTAAGCTTATGCTTGGAACAATAGAGTGCAAAAGCATGTTAAATGTGCAATGAATATATAATTTATATATTTAAACATTCAGATACAAAGTGTGTTGAGGTATCGACTTAAGCAAAACATCCAATAATAATCATTGAACAATAAAGTAACCATGGTCATGAAAAATGGTCGCGTAAGGAGATTGTTTAGGTGTATAACTTTATTATAAGTGAAAATCATTACAAATGTGGAAAAGATCCGAGCTTTGGGAAACAATGTTGTAATTGGAGTCATTAAAGGAGAAGGTTGAGGAGCTTGATCTCACAAACAAAACAAGAATCACTTTAAAGTGTTTAACGTTTGTTCTCCTTTTGCAACTGTAATGACACATACACACATAAGATTGAATTATAAAATGCATTAATGGAGTTGGTCTCTAACAATTAACAGTGTGCATGGAGACAGAGGGTGATTACTCCCTCAATTCCTGAAAGCAAGCTGGCTTGTGCATGTACTTGGTTAGGTTTGATCACTAAACAAACAAATCTAAATTAACTTGGTCAAATCAAATAATTAATTGAACACATCAAACCTCTAAACTATGGTGTGTCATTGACATCATGAGATTAATGGATTGCCAATGAAGTGGCATGTTGCAAATTCTACTAATATATCTAGTGCATTGGAATTAAGTAGGTTAAGGTTTGGTGCTAGATCGTTAGTGGATTAGAGGTAATGCAGTGGTCATGTACAAGGGATTGGGTATGATAAGGGATAAAAGTTGGTCATGCGATAATGTAGCATGACAAGCTCTAATGAAATTCTAGTGCATTTAATGTCGACAAACACCTAGCATGGATGAAAAGTACAGTAATGCATTTATCAATCCCTCCACTCTCCTAAGTAGTAATGGCCACATTGCATTTGATATAAAATTGGATCTTTCGATCAGGATAGAACTCATTGTATGTAGAATCAAAGCTTCCCATAAAGATACAATTCATTGTTGCAAAAGGAAACAACATGGTATGATCCAACAAATGAAGAATCTTTTGTATGCATAAGTGTGAAATACGTCACTTTGCCTGAAATAACATGCTTTGTTGACCTTGAAGAGTTTCGTAGCCCCATGGTGGGTGTGTCGTTTGTCCTATCAATGACCTAAACACAAATTGTTGTTGTAGTAACTTTTGGGTCCATGTTGACTATAAGCACATGTTCCATGGTGATTCGTTCAATGATTGGAGCATTATAAGGTCATGTTGTGCTTGCACTATTGTGAAATCAAATTTTGATGTATGGTTAATTGACTTATAGTCTTTGAAAAAGGTGGTTATAGTAATCTTTGTTAAGTTTTTAGTAGATGGTGAGAATATTTGCACTCTTAAAAATTAAACCCTAATCTAGGAATATGATAACTAATTAACCTATAAAAAATGCAAGTAAGGGATATTGAATATACAAACACAAATTTCTAAAAATATGAATAGTGAACACAAAATTGGAGCATTCAATCATATGCCTCTCTATTACTTTGAAAAGAAAAAATCACAATGTAAGTATCTCAAAACTCTAATTTCTTAACCAACCTAGTTCTGAACCCAATGTCCCCTTTAATAGAATAGGAGAAAACTAGGGTTTACAGTGATACATGTTATTCCAATGGTGTGCCTTCTTTGGAAGATGCAAAATTCTAACCCTATACTATCTAGAATAATGCATCCAACTTGCATGCATAAGTTGCCTGTATTAGAATGCCTCCCTTCCTACAATCAATGCCCTAATCTAATTATGCAGAAATCCTCTTACATGCACCTTATCCTAAATTAAGAATTGTACTTAATCAAAGATAAGAAGGAACTAAACATGGAAAAAGATTGTGTCTTTCTACACTAGAGAAGGACATTTTAAATATGTAAAAGTTGAATATGGTGTATGCATGTGCCTCAAACCCAAGTGTTGTCTATCTTGGCACACTAATATTGATCCCTCCTCACAACTTGTCTATTTTTTTTCCTTCACTTTAGAATATATCATCATATGTACAAGTCAAAATTAAGAGAAATTATTGAATGCATCTACAAGATCTGTCGAAGCGCATTGATTTGTTGAAGGAGAATCACCTGCATAGAAACTAGGTTAAACTAACAATCCTTGGAGGAATTTCTTGAATTTTGTGATCTTGACCCCTTATGGCAAGGATGGCATTCTATGGTTGTGCCTCATAAATATAGTATCACTCCCATGGGAATGACTAACCTAGTGGAACATCCTATATGTTTATTGAAACTATGTTGTAGATTACAACTTCCTTGAAACATATATTAGATTCAACGTCGGTGTGCGATATGTTATGGTTTTCCTAACATTTCCAATGAATGGTGCAAGGTTGTGGAAGGGGGGCCAATAGTCAAGTTTAGGTGTTATTATGTATGTTATGTTCAAGTTCCTTTGACGATTATTATTAATGAAAAAATGAAAACATTGATTATCAATTCACATCTACAACAAATGCAAGATATGTTCATTATAATCATTTAGACTTATGGAACCCATGATTGATTAGTGAGCACAACATAACTAGGTGTTTTTTTATTGTAATAATTTATTTGAGGCTCAAGCTTCAAAGTGGAATTCAATTCCATTGTCATCACTAAGAGAGCATTACACACACAACATCAAGTTTGGATGTCTTGTGGGTATCAAACATGATCTGAGTTTAGGGGGCATATGGTCTAAATTCGAATGTATAAGTCATAAAATATTTAAATGGAGAGGTCACCCTCTCCCATTGATCATAAAAACATTAAATGGAGAGGCCACCCTCTCCCATCCATGGTATTTAACAACCCATGGTTTTGTTCCATGGTATGGCTTCAAGACAAATTGTACCTCTCCCATCCATGGTTTTGTCCCATGGTATGGTCCCAAGGCACATTGTAATAATGTTATAAAAAGGATCTATGCCTTCTTAATAAAGTATTCAAGGATTTTTTGCATCCTACATTTCTCTTATTCTATTGAGCTATTGGGTTATTGGTTTTGAGTGCTTTTCTTAGTATAGTTTGAGAGGTGAGGCTCAAAGAACCCTCTTTGAGCCTCACCAGTCCATGTGGTCTATTTACTCTATGTTTCTGTATGGATCAATTGTTAACAATTTTTCAGCTTTAATCTCCTCTTAATTCGACATTCAAGTCTCTCGGGTCTCAAAACCCAAGATTTAGATCAGTGGTAACATAGCAGGTAACCATTCCACGGGAATGAGGGTTTTAGCATAGTTCAAATTCAAATATCTATAGAAATTTCCAACCTCCTTTTTACATTCTCATATTATATTAGTTGCATCATACACTGGTTTCTATGTTGCATCTAGAGGTTCCACAATCTCTACCATTTCCTGTGTTTCTCTACAAACCCTTGGAAACCTACACTCATCGATCTATGGAGGACGACCCACTTTTGCAAACTTTAGAGATGTAATAAAATATATACAATATGTTTCAAGGGTTCTTCCATATCTCATTTGAAATGTATTTTCATCATCTAAAATGGGTATTTTTCATTTTTTTTGTTAATCTTTCTAGTTTGTGAGATACACTTGTTTGAAGCAGCATATGTCTATACACAGTGCGACCTCACATACAAAAAATTTAAATAAGTGCCACAACCTCCACAAAATATCTCAGAGACTCTACCATATCTCATTGGAAAGGTGTTTCTGTTAGCTAAAATGAGTATTTTACAGTTTTTCATTTTCCTTCATGGTTTGTGAGATATGCTTGTTTGAAACAACATATGTCTGTACACAATGTGTCCTCACATACAACGAATTTAAACAAGTTCCACGGACTCCACAAAACGTCTTAGAGGCTCTACCATATCTCATTGGAAAGGTATTTTCGTCATCTAAAATGTTTATTTTGTGGCTTTTCATTTGGATTCTTGGTTTGAGAGATATAATTGATTGAAGCAACATATGTATGAAAAATAGTGTGCACGCATCAAATATTTTCTCACTTCTTGGGCCACCAAAGAGAAAGAATTTTATATGGATGGAAAGGTCTCTTTGTATCTCAAATGGGTCTTCAACGGAATTCAATTTCATCACCCGCATCAGAATCTATGAATGGATTTGCAGTGAGACATCAACTGCACCAAAGACCATTTTTGGATTTTTATTAAATTCAATTGTAATCACAGTTATGGGTCCACCACGCAAAACCCATAGTTATGGGTTAACCACAAAAAACCCATGTTTATTTATTGTAATCATGGTTAGGGTTCAACCACACAAAACCCAAGGTTATGGGTTAGCCACACAAAACCCAAGGTTATGGGTGAACCACACAAAACCACAATCATAGTTATGGTTATGGGTTAGCCACACAAAACTCATGGTTATGGGTCAACCACACAAAACCCACAACCATGGTTATGGTTATGGGTCAACCACACAAAACCCACGGTTATGGGTTAACCACACAAAACCCACGGTTATGGGTTAACCACACAAAAACCTTCTCTTCATTGGCAATTGGAACATTGTAATCATGGAGCTCTTTTTAGCATGAAATCATGGAGACCATCATTTTCTAAGGGGGGCAGAATGATCTGTATTTCAGGGGGCATATGGTCTAAATTTGAATGTATAATTCATAAAATCATTAAATGGAGAGGCCACCTCTCTCATTCATTATAAAAGCATTAAATGGAGAGGCCACCCTCTCCCATCCATGGTATTTGACAACCCATGATTTTGTTCCATGGTATGGCTTCAAGGCACATTGTACCTCTCCCGTCCATGGTATTTGACAACCAATGGATTTGGCCCATGGTAGTGCCCCAAGGCACATTGTAATAATGCTACAAAAATGATCTATGCCTTCTCAATAAAGTATTCAAGGATTTTTGGCATCCTACATTTCTCTTATTCTATTGAGTTATTGGGTTATTGGTTATGAGTGATTTTCTTAGTATAGTTTGAGAGGTGAGGCTCAAAGAACCCTCTTTGAGCATCACCCCTCCATGTGGTCTATTTACTCTATGTTTCTATATGGATCAATTGTTAACAATTTTGCAACTTTAATATCCTCTTATTTCGGCATTCAAGCCTCCGGGGTCTCAGGCCCCAAGATCTGATCAAAACCACTCACTAGTCACTTTTCTACTTTTGCTACTAACAACAAGCTAGGTGGCCTTCCTTTATCACAACTGATGCTTTATCAAATTATGTATTATTTTCATGACTATGATTTTCCTACTTTTTCTACTATAAATTGTAGCTCTTGTCATTTTATTGTTTCTTATGTCAGTCACCATAAGAATTTGTACGATTCTTGAGCATATACTTCAACATAATCTTCTACACAAACTTGTGTGTATTCTTCAAGCATGTTCATGGTTAATAATTATAATTTGGATTGATGTAATAATGAAACCCTTTCTAATAATTAAGAGCAACGTGTTCTTCTATCTCTTTGATGTTTGACTAAACCATGAATTATGAAACTCATTCATGTAGTGATAGATTAACTAATCACAATGTCAGCATAGTTGTCATTTCATATATTGATCTTGTTGATACCTTAGTTGATCAACTTTGTCATGTATTAGTTACAAAAGATTGCCCCACAAGTTTATAGAATAATCTCAATCTCGTTCACATCATTAGTTATATGTTTTCAACCAAGATTTCATAATGAAGGACATCTTCATAGTCATGAACTTGATCTTCTCATCACTACTAATAACATTAACTTCAATGTATATTTATTTCACTCTAAAACACCTGTTTAGTTATTAATATTCCCTTAAAATAAACGAACATTATGATTAACATTATTTTTAAAGGGATCTCTACCACTAAATGGACCCAAACCATATTGAGTAGAATATATCCTAAGCATGATTTGAGATATAAATATTCTTCAAAATAAGTTTGTATGTTAATTATTAATCCCCAACTTCAAAAAACTTGCATCATGAGCAATAAAGCTGATGTTGTTGGTATCAATGGTCATTTTTAGTCATGCTAAGAGTGACAGAAGGTGAATAGAGGGGAGTAGGATAGATTATATGAATATGGTACTCAAAATAGGTCCATACAAGCATCCAAGCTAAAATTTAGTTTATCAAACCTAAAAATTAGATATCGGTGGAAAATGAAGATACTAAATTGAAGCATGTGAACTCAAGTACCAATGGTTAAGTTATAACTAGGAATAACCACCATCGTTATGTAACACTCTTAAATCTATGGGATAAAAGTCAAGTTACACAACTGTGGTTGCATTGTAGCTTCACGACCACATTGAGTAATTGCAATCACAACAAAGCAATAGAGGTGAGTATTATGCACAATTATTAACCCATCATACGTTTATAATTCAAATAATGGAGTGTAGAAGCATATTGAATGTATAGTCACTACAACCATAAGCTTTATTTTCGACCCAAACACATAGAAAAACTGTGTTTTATGCCTAGAATACTCCTCAAAATACCTTACAAAAAAGCGCATTGGATGATCATCTCAACCCAAACATTAACCTGTATTTATAATGCAAGACAAAAAAATAGATGAAACATGTGGTGGTAATGCTTTTTAGGTTGACATACCAAAGGTTCATAAAGGGGTGTAACGGTTGGAAAGCCCTTTTCTCTCTAGTATTTGAAGTTGACAATATTGTTGAAATGCTGATCAAAAGGATCTTTCCAATAGTATTTAGGTTGAAATTTGAGTCAACATAAACCCCACAATTTAGGTCGACATGTGTGGTTCTTTGTAAAAAATTCTTACAAATTTTTCAGTAAAGATGTTGAAAATTAAATAAAAAATAAAGTATTTATACCATGAAATATTAGTTTAATTTTTTTATTTAAAATAATATTGTTCCATATCCTAAGCTTAGCTTAGGTAAATTCCTAAACCAAATCATATGTCAAATACTAACCTAGATATTAGGTCCTAGTCATGGACTCTACTTAAACAAGTAACGTCCCAGTGCACAACATAGGGACCAAGGCCTTGGTCTTTAACTTAGGTGAGGTCATAGTTTTGAACTTCAGTTAAAAAGTAAGGATCTTGATATTGAATTCTATAGCTAATGAAAGATAAATTTTACTTAGAAAATAAAATCATCCTTACAAAAGAAAAAAATATATATATTAAACACTCAATAAAATATAAGAAACCTAAAACAATATAAACAAAACACCACATATCATACATAATATACGAGTATACAAGCAAATCAAGTATATCAATGTCATTTTTTTTTAACAGAAACTGAAATTGTTTTGATTGATTAAAAAGGCTGTAGCCCAGCCAAGCTTACAAAGGGGGAGTTCAGAAAAAGAAGGTTGATGACCTCTAGCTGAGTAATCATCCTTCTAATGAATACTTTAAGAGGTGAGTCCCAAATGCTTCTGGTGCTATTCCGAGAAAATGATTGCTTACAAGAGTAGACTCTCACAAATTGTGAGCAGAGAAAGATATAGAAACAAATCATTAATTAGACGGGGAGGTGAAATGCCCCTTAATGAAAAGGTCTAATCGCTTCTGGGAGCCCGAGCTAATATTTGAGGTGGCTTCCTTTTCTCTACGTTCATTGTTTGTCTTTCGCCCTCTGGTGAGGGGAGGAGAAGGAGCTAAAAAGTCTTCAGATTCAGAGGTTCCCTCTGACCCAAAGGAAGGGACCAAGGATGCCAATCCTGCATGGGCTGAAGTCTCGTGGTCCAAAGCGTTGGGGTCTTTCTTAGAACCTGAAGGAGCAGGTTTTGGAGAAGCTTGTTCAGGTGCCTCCAAGGGGCCGAGGGAACCTGGGGGAATGCCCTGCTCCAGGACATCCACAGCTTCAGATTATTGTGCTTCAACTTCCTGGAGAACTTCAAAGCTGTTTTTGTTTTCCAGCCATGGAGATTCTACGAGAGGAGAATGATCTTGAGGAGAGTCCTTGTGCTGAGAAGCTTGAGGCTCTTTTCACCAGGGAGGATGGCATCGATTAGTGACCATCTGGAACTTTGTATCTTTGGAAGCTGAGATATTTGCTGGTTTCTGTGATTCTTCAATCTTGGGGCAGCTTTTGGCGAAGTGGCCATATACATGACAGAAGTTGCATTTGAATGGAATCTTCTCATAATCTAGTTCTTGAATGTAGCTCCATTCTCCTAATGTGAGCTTAAGGGCCTCCGGAAGCCCTTTTTCTAGATTTACCTCTACGCAGATGCAGGCACATCTGAATTGGCCCCCTTTTGGTTTTGCACTATCTAGATAGTGTCCCAGCTTATTACCAATGTTCGTCAGAGTGCTTTTCCCCCAAAGATGAAGAGAGAGGTTAGGGAGTCTTACCCAGACTGGGGTGGCAGTGATATTTGCTTCTGGGTTGAACCCCAGGGACCATGGGGTTAAGAACATGCCTCTCGAGCCCATGAAGAAGGGACCCGATCAAAAGAATAGATCTCCTTCTTCTTTATTTGGAAACAGGAAAATAAAAAAACCCCTTTCAGCTGCGAAGAGAGAGACCTGTCCTTGCAGAAGAGGGTTCCAATGTTCTACGATCTAGAGCTCCACTGCCTTAGGGATGGGCCACAACCCTGTGAACTTGTCGATGAGGGATTTATCTGAGAGGATGAGCGCTTTCTGGCATGGATCCGTAGGAGAGAGGTCCAGAGAAGGGATTTCGTCCATCTTTTTCACGAACTTGAAGGGAGTGTGAGAAGCTACCCGAGGAACGACAGCTTGAACAAGGGCCTTGAAGGCCGCGAGCTGGTCAAGAGATCCCATTGCCTAGAAACCAGAGAGTCACAGGGAGAGAGCAGCGGCCAGAAAAACCCAGTATATCAATGTCATTGATGGCCATACAATTTTTTTTTTCAAAGTTGAAAAATTCAACATTTTATTAATTAAATGTTGCTTCCAGAAAGCTGTTAAACACCATTACACTTCTTTCAATCGGCACAAAGCCAAAAATTAGACCCATATAAATGCTGACTTGTCAGATATCACAGCAGAGAGCTAAACAACAGTGTGAATGCAGGATCACTGAGATGGATCGTCATGCTCAAACGAGGACAAGGATACAAACACCCAGTCACCAATATAAATCAGTTGGAATATAAGAAATAGATCTGCATAGTTTAAAAAACCCACAAAGCCCATACTAATAGCACTGTCGAAGCGACCATCTCCAAAAAACAGAGAGGTAGTCGGCATCAAGAATCAGAAAGTAACAAAGAGGGATCAAACGTTAGTCATAGCCTAGAGTTGGAAAAGATTATCTGGCGAAATTCACCGTGTCCCTATGTTGACAGGAGCGAACAACAAAGAATGTGAGATGTATTCTGCCATCCATCCCCCCCAACGAAGTTTTAGATAGAAAATTAGCATCCACATTCAGTTCACGAAAGATATGGTAGAATGAACAGCTATTGAACTCTCGCATCATCCTTCTGGAGTCATTTAGCCAGTGAAATAACTCCAGAGAAATAACATGGGATTTCTCTAATGCCTAATGGATAATCACTTTAGGAGTCACCAGCCACATGAAGATTCTTCACACCCCATAGCCTTGCCACAAAGAGGCCACTCCATAAACCAATGACTTCCGCTATAGTATTAGATCCCCTTCCAGCCTTTAACCAGGCTTTAATCACCTTACCCACAACCAAATTTAGGATGAACCCTGCACCACAGAATCCATTTGTCGTGGCACCATCAGAAAGAATCGAAGGAATATTTTTCATGAAATTAGGGAGGGAGAGGTCCCTTTATATTTTTACTGGTTTCACTTTATACCATTGAAAAACTGAGGAGAGGGTCTTGGCATAGGTAGCCTCCACTCTTTGAAAAGAGTTAGAAAAAAAGGAAGCATTCCTGGCCATCCATACCTCCCAGAAAGTGAAAACATAAGATATTCAAAAACAAATTTTTACTATTCCATTCCTAGAGGTTTACCCTCACAGATGCCTTCTTCCAACATAAATAAATTTTCAAACAGTTCATAAGCAGAATCCATACACTTTCAAAATAGTCACAATCCCCAAACAGGTGGAGAGTCTCATCAGAATTCTTACGGCATAGAGAGCATCTTCCTGACCCCTTGTAGCCCCTTTTCTGTAGTGATTCCCAAGTCAAAATTTTATTTTTGATAACCAACCACATAAAAAGATTCAATTTTAGTGGCATCTTACCTTTCCATAATCAATTCATCCACCATTTAGAAGCATCTGATTCATGGAGAGAGATAATGGAGTGGTAGGCAAGCTTGGTTGTCACAGTGCCATCTATAGAATTGAAATCCCGTACCAACTTATCAGTTGTGTCTGAGATCGAAATATTACCATGGTTCAAGGACAGAATGAAACGCTCCCATTCATTGGCAAGGTATTCAGATAAACCCAACACCGAGGAGTCAGCCCGGTATTTACCCCCATCACTTCACTAGATATCCTTCAAATCACAAACATTAATCCGGTGCAACTCAGACGCCAGCTCAAGAGAAAAGGTAAAGCCTCCCTCCAGCTCGCAAATAGGGTCTATTCCCAAACGAATTTGAATGCCATGCCCTACCTGCCAGCTCAGATCATTAGCAATGAAAGGGAAGGTTCTAGCTACGCTTTTCCAAATAATTGAAGCTCCCGATTTAACTTTAGAACCACCTATGATCCAAAATATTGGATCCATCCCTCTAAGATATTTTTCCTTAATCAACATGCCTCACAACCCTTTGTCAAACAGGCATCTCCACAATGATTTTGCACACAGGGCAACATTAAAATGTCTTAGATTCTTGAGACCCCGGCCCCCCATATCACGGGGAAGTGATAAAATGTTCCAAGCCACCAAATGGATTTTTCCATCCTCCGAGGAAGCCGACCATAAAAAATGGAAAATTTTGATCTCAATCTAGTTATAATAGAGGCATGAACATAGAATAATGTCATCCAATAGACAAGGATGCCCTGTAGGACCGACTTAATCATAATCATTCTTCCTCTGAAGGATAAATAACAGTAAACCAATAGTTAATATTCCTAGAGACACACTTCAACATCCATTCCCAGTCCTTAGGGCCATATCCATTAGGCTTGATGATGAAGCCCAGATATTTGAACCCTTTCTCAATATATCCAGAATTATAAGGAAAGAGCTTTAATAGAGAATCTTTCAATTCGGAATCATAACAAGAATAGAGGAGGAAAGATTTTTTTGCACTTACCTTAAGACCTGAAGCTTTACAGAAACACAATAATAATGACTAAAGAAATGACCATTCTTCCACTGAGTCACCCCCAATAATAAGCACATCATCAACAAATAAAATATGAGTGGTGGGAAATCCCCTGGCCACCTTAAAACCCAAAAAAAAACCTTGATACCTTTCCTGACTGATAAGCAGACTAAGCTTCCATAGCAAGAATGAAAAGTAGGGAGAAAGTGGGAAACCCTGCCTTAAACCTATGGAACCCCCGAAGAACTCAGAAGGCTCTCCATTAACCAGCACCACATACTGAACAGAGGTGACGACGCTCATAATCCATTCCACTAGATTAGGAGAGAGAGCGATCTGCACCAAAATCAATATGATATAAGACCAATCCACCCAGTCGTAGGCCTTCTCCAGGTCCAACTTTAAGAAGAAAGCAAACTTTTTACAAGTTTTGGCTGAATGATTTTTTATCATTAGCCATACAATCTATCAATGATGTTACCAATAAACAAATCGCATAATATAACGTTCTATGCCCATGATGATCATAATAATAATAATATAATTATTCTCTGGAATAACAAAAAGATGTAGAAGTTTATGATGTGCATGTAAATCTACATCTTTATGCATACATATAAATTCATGGGAGTTGGGCACTTTTAAAAAAATAGAATGTTTCATAAACTAATACATTATTTCATAAACAACTCTCACATTAATACATGTTAGTTCACACCTGTATAATCTCTTAAAGAGTATCATTTTGTAATCCTTCCCTTTGCGTCCTTAATCATTTTCTCGTACTCACTTGGTTCAGCTAAGGGCATGGTGGAGATGATGAATTTTACTTTATAAAATCCCTCATCGATTGCCACATTGTGTCACACTTCCTTCCTTTGGATCCCCACTATGAACCTTAGCCTAATTGAGGGGGACAACATTTTTAAATAAAGAAAGCATGTCTCTTCAACCCTCATGCATTATTATCTATCCCACAAATTAACACAAATGACACAAATGAGCTATAATATAATTAAATATTGATAAATAAGTTGAATAAGCAGCAAAGCTGTCTAGTATTTGCATTTTTAAGAAATATAAGCATTTTTAAGAAATATAAAATTAATGTAAAATGAGTACAAATAATTTTTTAGGTTTTTAGAAAAATAAACATTGTTTTTTAGATGTGTGTTACATAGTTTAAGAGATTTCAAGTGATATAACCATTTGAAGGAAGTTATATAATTAGAAAATTGGAAGTTAACTTATTAGAAAATTGGATATCTCTTTATTAAGAAAAGTAAAATTAGAAACATTAAGTCTTTTGTTTTATAAAATAATAAATATTATACTTTTAAATTGTTGTTACATAGTTTAGTAGATTTGAAGTGATACATAATAAATCATTAAAATGATTGAGCACTCTAGGGAAGTTATCCAATGAGTTCACTACTAAGAACTTAAACTAAAATGATAAATTAGGTAAGCAAACATGTAAAAGTAAGAATCTACAATTTAGGGATTAAAAAACATAATATTGATGACCAAATATAGTAATAGTTAATTTTATGGTAAGAAAAAAATACATTTTAAAAAGTGAAACCATAATTACATAGTAAGTAAACATATAGATAAGAAAATAACATTGTCATTTGAAATATTAAATGGGTCTTAAGTGCTTGATAATGAAGAAGGTATTAAATATGTGACAACTAGTTTCAATTAGTAGCAAAGGTGCATATAGTGTCTTATAGAAATAGTTTAATATAACAAGAGCCACGATGTGGCAATGTCCCCGACTACAACATTTGTTTTTGGAGGGGAACAAATTTGTAATTGCATGGATAACTTTTGCTATTGTGAAACCCAACTATTGGGTTATGATGAAAAGGGTTCCATGGTTGATACCATGGCAACACCAACTCAACATAAACAAAAAATTAAAATAATTATTGAATATTTTATTTATATAGCAAATTCCGATCTCTTTTGACAAGTGATATTCATAGCAATTCAATATTATTCTTGGAGAGAATTGCTTCAAAATATCCAACTATTATTAACAAAACAATATCCAAGAGGTACAACCGTACAAGGACAATATAGTTGTCACATATGCCAGACGTTGCTGGTTGCATATGTCAATAAGTCTTTATAAGAAACTCAATACAATATTCAAATCATACTTAATCCATAAAATATTTCACAACACCATTTATAACAATGATAGTAAGCAAATCACTTGTATATATACAATCAAATTTAAATATAATTATAAATCTGGTAAAATAAGCGTCCAATAATCATTTTGGGGTAAACATCTCTAAATTGTAAATTATGTGACTCATTGTTCTAATTCAATACCATATAATCAACTGAAAAACATTAGTAATTTTATTTTAAAAAAATGAGTAGGCATCCATAAAGTGCAGGCATCATTCATAAAAAAATGTTACAATCTAGTCAATTATAAATAGTTAAATTGAATTCATATTAAGTGGGTTAAACCGAATTCATACTAAGTGGCTTATGTCTAGATGCATTCTAACAATCCAAAATGCACAAACTACTTGGAACACTGCATAAATTAATCTTCTTTTAAAAGGCCGCAGAAATGAAACTTCTAATATACATGAGCAAAATATAACTGCAATTTGTGATTACAAATGACAACACTACATTTGTATAAAAAAACATTAAAAAAAATATAAATATATAGAAATGATTCGAGCTCAAAAGCGTGTTTCTATATCTATTCTTAACAACTATTGCTTATATATCCTCCCATTCCAATTGTTCTACTAGACACCACATCCACTGTGAGATTAAGGATGGCAGAAGCTTTGATAACTAGCCATTATTGTTCATTGTGCTCATCACATCTTACATGTTGTAAAGACCTTAGATTGGCTAATTCTTTAGGAAACATATTCAGTCTGAAGCACTCCCTCATGTCCAAAATATTCAATTTTGATAGTTGATCAAGTTCCATTGGAAGGTTATTCAAAGAGCTACACATAGTAAAATATCAAGAAATTATAGATGTTGAAGTCTGCAAATAGAAGGAGGAAGAATTGGAGATATTGGACATGTAGACAATCTCAACAACCTAAGTGACCTTAACATCTCGAAGTCATTAGGTAACTTTTGATTAAGAAGGAAATTAGTTGGAATTGAAATCACTCCAAAGGCCCAAAAACAAAAAAGGGACAAAGCATCAGCCCTGTGCACAAAAAAAACATCAAATGTTGAAATGACTATTAAATTTCCATATAATATTAAATGACAACATATACACCTCCTTTACGAAAATTCTCCTTTTTATTTGTTAATTTTAACAGTTCCATGCTATACATAAATTTAATTCCAGGAGATGCTTCATCTAAATGAATATGAAAATTAAGTCACTTATTTCTAATGTACATGAGATTTATATTATAGATATCATGTTGTGTAGGCGGAAAATGGCTCCATGCCAAGGGACCACGCTTGCTTCTCTGATACATAGGACACATGGCATAATACATAGGACACATGGAAAGCTTTTAGCATGATGTTTTATCTCACATGTATAATAACATTCAAATGCTTTAAACACTCATATAGTTCTCAATCTCTAAGAAACTAACCAATGTGGTTTGATCTTAGCACATGGGTCGAGTACATGGGAACAATAAAAAAAAATTGATGCAAAGCTAAGCTAAGGATTAATATCTGCTTAGAATTAACCTTTGTGACCTAAGATAATGGAGGGGTTGATTACCAATAGAGACTGAGCAATGATACAATTAACAAAATTATTCTTGGCTTGAATCCATTGCAGAACTCCCTAAATATTCCTTAGAAACATCACAAGTAAAAGCCACACCTTAAATATAAACATAGATTAGATATCCATACATGGATTCCATGAAAAATGCACTATGTATATTAGTGCAAGGTTTATGTTGCACTAATCATTGATAGTTTATAGCATTACGATAAAAGCACCAAAGTTGGCATATTTCCTTTCAAACCGAGAGCTTTCTGCAGTTGGTTGTGCGCATCCTCAATGCTCTAGAAATCAGGCCTTGCACCTCCAATTATTTTATCCCACATGGTCTTTGAAAGGGCCTTTACGTTTGGAGACTTTGAAACAGTAAACTATATTGTTTTGGAAGAAATATGATAATCAGACAAAGAATAAGCATTGAAAACCAAAATAAAGCAATAAAATGAAAGCTTGGAGTGAAGATTAAAAGGGGGGGACTTTTGTTACATGTGACTTTGGGATCGTTGTAAAGGGCTAATGCAAGGGTAGTTTTGCTACTACCACCCATCCCTTCTACGCAATAACTACATTTTGGAAAATGATTTTTTTGACATAATTGAGAAGATTATTCAATCCCTCTATAAATTCCGGCATATCCGAGACTTCGGTGTTGTATTTGTTGGTGGACTGTTCAACCATTATATTATCATTCATCCCATCAATGGGGCTCATAAAATAAAAAATTAAAACCAAATGAAAAGTAAATTAAAAAATCCACGTTGGCTTAAAAAATAAAAATAAAAATAAAACCAACATAAATCCACCCAAACTTACGTATAATTTTTTCTAAAATGTGAAAAAGTTAAGATAAAAAAATTACACCTCAACTCGGAATTGGATCCCTCTTAGTGCTTGATAGATCCGAGTTTAAGATGGATCTATGTTGGTCTAATTCTAATTAGCACATCAGTATATTGTGATTTCAACTAAGGGTTTCCAAGGTATAACTTTTGTGATTTTCTTGACTAAGGATTTCCAAGGTATATCTTTTGTGAGTTGTGTGTGAGAGATAATGTTTTCTCTTTGTTTAAAATTATCTTAACATATTTTCTCATACACAAGTTTATCATACTATTCAGTAACATTATTTTACATAAAGAGAGATATATTCTTAAAATGATAACATGTGTTTTTTAAAATTAGATATACCTTCATACTACAATCTTTAAGATATTAAAAATCTCCCAAAATATTTTGACAATAAATTTTAACATTTGTATATTTTCTTTCATATTAAAGTGGAGCTATGGAAATCCTATATACCATGTATTCTTTTAAAATATATTAGTTCTATGATAAAATCTTTAAATATACAATATATGTCACATTGTTTTCTTAAGAGTTATGAATGATTGTGACAATCTTCATTTTTTTGTCCTATGTCTGGTTTAAATTTATAACTTTTAGACCCTAAACATCAATTATCCTAAGAAGTTGAATGCCCTTAGTGACCATATTTGGTGCTAGATTTTTATCATTCAAGCTAGCATTATCTTAGGATCTTTAGCTGAGAGAATAACAAGCACAACAATCAAACATAAGAGACAATGAACACAAGTTTTTCCTCGGGGAAACCATAAAGGAGAAAACCCCGCAACTTCCTCAGAGATAGAATTAGCACCAAAAGCAAAACCCCAAAAACAGTAACATGATCTCCCGACAGCAGTAGTCTCTCTCTCTCTTGTCCCAACAACTTCTTCTCTCTCAGTTATGCGCTACAACTCAGTGTGAGTGAATGTATCATAAATAGAGAGGCTCACTCTCTATTTATACTAATTCTCGACTTGACAATAACTCACTAGGGCCGACTTCTCTAGGAGAGTTTAAAAACCCTAGGGCCCCACAACTGCGGGGACTTTAACCCTTGATCAATAGGAGGATTACCCACAATGACTTTACATGACTTGTTTACATTATTGAATCTCCTGATAGGAACATCGGGGCATGACATGACTCAAATACATTACAGACACTTCCCGGAATAAACATCGGGGTACAATACATAAGATATGCAAGTGAATACATTCCAAAGTTACAAATACATCAACACTCCCTCTTAACTAGGAAGGTATTCTCTCGACACAATTTATCAGCACAAGTCTTATTCTCTGTATCATCTGGATTATGTTCATCTTCAAGTCATCTTCATCCCTGGATTTGGATCATCACTGGATCTAGATCGTCACTAGATCTGGATTGTCATTGGATCATCACTGGTCATCACCACGGGTGCTATCTCTCGATTCTTCTCGTCACAGGAAGTTCTACAGAGCCAACCCTTTTTCATGTTGGTTGTAGGCCTAGCCTCCATGTAGGTCTTCATATTTTTCAATGCTTATATCTGACCATGGTCAAAAACACATCACAACTATGTTAGAAAGGCCCACCCAACACTCACATCTGACCATGGTTGGAAACTCATCGCAACCCATGTTAGAAGGGATCAACACTCACATCTTACCATGGTAGGAAACTCATTGCACACCATGTCAGAAAGGCTCTACACTTACATCTGACCATGATAGGAAACTCATCACACATCACATTAGAAAGGATCTGCACTTATATCTGACCATGATAGGAAAATCATCACACATCATGTCAAAAAGGCTCTACACTTATATCTAACCATGATAGGAAACTCTTCACACATCATGTCAGAAAGGCTCTGCACTGATATTTGACCATGATAGGAAACTCATCACACATCATGTCAGAAAGGCTCTGCATTTATATCTGACCATGATAGGAAAATCATCACACATTATGTCAAAAAGGCTCTTGGACTCATCACTTCCCCTTGGAGGGAACCTCGATCTAGAGAACACCAAGCTTCTCCCTAAAGAAATCAAACTTCACTCTGGCCAATGGCTTAGTCAACACATCAGCTATTTGTTTGTCCATCGCAACATACTGGAGCTTCACTGCTCCTCTCTGCACCATATACTTGATATAGTGATATTTGATCTTGATATGCTTCGACTTGTCATGGAACACCGGGTTCTCAAACAACTTCACACAACTCTAGTTGTTGCAATATATACAAGTAGCATCCAACTGGAGATCAAATAAATCAAACAATAGCTTCCTCAGCCATACTACCACACAACTATCTGAACAAGCTGCGACATACTCTGCTTCATATGTACTCAATGCCACGCAAGACTGTTTCCTGCTAAACCAAGAGATCACACCTGATCCCATACTGAAGTAGCATCTTGAAGTGCTTTTTCTATCAATGGAACTGCCTGCCCAATATGAATCAACATAACCTTCCAGGTTAATCTTCTGATCAACCTTATACTTGAGCCCATAATCAACTGTACCCTTTAGGTACCTTAGAATATGCTTTGCAGCAATCAAGTAAACATGTCTCGGATCTATCAGGAACTGGATCAAGGTGTTCACAACAAAGCAAATATCTGGTCTCGTATTCGTCAGGTACATCAAGGACCCAATCATCTGATGATACATCATAGCATCAACCAACTCGGATGAAGCATCACTCAATAGCTCCAGGTTCGATGCCATAGGTGTGGTCATGGCCTTGCAGTCCATCATCCCGAATCTCTTCAGGATCTCTACTACATACTTTCCTTGTCCTAGGGATATTCCATCCGCATTTTGCCACACCTCCATGCCTATAAAGTAACGCATCGTACCCAAGTCCTTCATCTCGAACTCAGCAGCAAGCTTTCTCTTCATGTCAGCAATCAACCCATCTGTTAGGAACATGTCATCTACATATAGTAGGAGCAACATTGGGTTTCCTTCTTCAACCTTGTAGTAAAGGTTGGGATCTGCTTTACTCTTGGTAAAGCCCAAACTAATCAGGAAGCTGTCAATTCTGTCGTACCATGTCCTGGGTGCCTGTTTTAAATTGTACAGGGCTTTCTTCAATTTGCACACATGAGTCTCCCTGTCATGTGTCTCAAAACCGAGTGGCTACTCCACATACACTTCCTCTTCCACTACACCATTCAAGAAAGCAGTCTTGACATCCATCTGGTGTATCTTCCATTCCATCATTGTAGCTAGAGCAAGTACTGATCTGATGGAAGTGTATCTGGCTACAGGTGCAAAATTTTCTTCATAATCTATTCCTTCTTTTTGGGAGAAGCCACGAGCCACAAATCTTGCTTTATATTTCTCTATGCCGCCATCTGCAGCATGCTTGATCTTGTAGATTCATTTGGAGGTTACAACAGACTTCCCTTCTGGTCTTGGGACAATATCCCAGACATGAATCTTCATGATCGATTGATACTCTTCGATCATATCATCCTTCCATTCTTTCCTTTCTGCCACTTCTTCATAGTTGGAAGGTTCTTTATCATTGAAGTCACATAATAAGGCTACATAACCGGAGCAAGACCTAGCTCTTTTCCTTTCTCTGTGATTTTCTTCTGGAGCCCCATATCTTTCTACACCTTGGATAGCTTCTCGTACCCAAGTAGGTTTCCTCTTGTGAGGATTCTTCTCCTGAGGTGGATCTATAGGTTCTTGAGGTTCTTCTATTTCTCGATCTTCTTCTTGAATTTCTTCGTTCATGGTTGTGTCGTGAATTCTAGGTACTTCTGTTTCTCTAGGTTTGTTACGGAGAGAAATTCCTATGGCTTGGGGTACCACAATAGACAGCTTAACTCCAGAAATCAATCCTTTCCAATATGCAATAGAAATTAAATGTCTAACACTAAAGGATCAGACCTCGTACCTTATTCCGGATGGTTGAAGTAAATCCTCGTTGAGCTTTCCAACTTCAGCTTGAATTGATAGATTACTTCCTCAACAACAAGTAAACAATACAATCATTCTATATATCATGGTGTTAGATCTATTCTAGCATATATAATCAATAATGTATAAGCATTTGACATAATCCAATGGATAAAATATTCATTCAAACACACATTATTGGACAGGAAAAGATATTTCTATTAATATAAATAAGAGATTACAAGGTACAACCTCTGTCGGCACGTCTGCAAACTGGAGAAAATGAATCCCCCACTTGGGCCTCCACCACTTCAATCCTCCATCTCTCAATAGCAAGCTCACAAGCAAAAGGCAAGCTTGGGAAGAACACAACAGTGCTCCAAGGGACAAAGGGATGCAGACTCAAGCATAATTTTTGGCAACAACGGACTATAGTTTCTTTGCTCTCAATTCTCTCTTATGCCTTCAATGTACCAAGGGGTTCCTTACATAGCTTTTCAAAGGGGTAATGAAAGGTTGAATCCGAGCGATCTCAAGGCATATGGAATGCCAGGAGTCAAATGAGTCAGATCCATGTCAAGGAAAACTCCAAAAGGATTTGGATTTTGTACACATCCCGATGTACGCGGTTTTAGTGGTCAAACCCGCGTATATACGCGCTTATAGGTTTAAAAGTCACGTGTATCATTTTTCACATGTTTTTAGGGATGGTCAAGGAAACATCAAAGGACAAAAAATGGTCCATGGGGTCTAAGGAGTCTGCAGTGGGACAGGGGAAGGCCATACAAAGTGTGATTCACCTGGAGTGGTGAAATCGACTATATCAGATGCCCCCTAATGTGTGAGGTCAGAGGGGTCATACGATGGCCGAAATACATTATAAGTCCATCCCAGAAGTGGAGTGATGAAGGATCCCAAATGGAATACCAACCACCCAATCAGCATAGTACAATAATACAACTCTGCACATAACTGCAAATACATATAGTCGTCTCGGATACATAAGAGTACAATGGCCATGAATAGGCATGATACAAGATATCACATAAGTGGTCATCACCATGTACAATATACATAGATCAGAATCTCCATGATGAAGATATACAAAGGACCATGATCTCCATAATGGCTGAAGATATATAATAGATCAAGATATCCATAGTGGCTGGAAATATCTAACATATACTGGAATCAAGTCACAAGAGCTGAAATCTCATGAACACTGGCACAATCAAGGAGGTAGCATATAAAAGATGCCACCAATCTGGAAAGTCTTCTATAAAAACCGCTATGAGTACATGTCCTACTATGTGAATAGAGGTGTCGAGGTCGAACATAGTAGTCCATCGTTTGATTACCGGTCATTAATGTATACCGTTAATAGACGCGAGATCACCCACCGATAATGAAAATGGGAATCAAGGTACTAGAGTGCAAACTAACAAGTGTCAATAAATGTGTTGAGGTCGAACACTTGAGAGGATCCATCAATCAAGGGACATTGATGTATTCCCAAAGACTGTCGATGGTGAGAGAACCTGCCACTGATGACTGCAAGTCTCAAGGCACTCAAAACAGCTCTAGATTCCAATCCCAGAATAAATGATCTG
Organism: Pseudotsuga menziesii; assembly: GCA_001517045.1. Classification (NCBI taxonomy): domain Eukaryota; kingdom Viridiplantae; phylum Streptophyta; class Pinopsida; order Pinales; family Pinaceae; genus Pseudotsuga; species Pseudotsuga menziesii. The sequence continues at coordinate 482,640 of LPNX010361095.1, read as the reverse complement.
AAGTCGATGGGATGAAATCTGCTAGAAGGAGGGCATTAAGGCATCCCCCATCATCCAACACGAGGTACTCAACAAAGCTGTATAATGTGGAAGGACTCGATCATAAGGTGCACGAACCAGTAACTGTACCAGGAATGGCCGACATGCAAAGTCAAGAGAACTGAGGAATGGCCGACTTAGGCTTCAACTTCCTTTGAACAAGAGCATAATGGCCTATGGTGACTGAATAAAGGTAGCATAGACTCGATATACAAACTGGGACATCTCTACGACATAGGAGGCATCGACAGAGGCTCCATAGGGACTGGAAGCTTAACCAGTCGGTGGAGATAAACTCAGATAAATGAGTACAACTCCTAAAGTCAAAATATAACCCAACCAATGGATGTGATATACAGTGCTCTGTTCGAAGGCGACATGACTCGACAGTTGCCACATATAACATCTTTCCTTGTCCGGCTTTTTGGTTTTTTTATTTTTTTTGGACTTTTTCAATTATTTAAAAAGCTTGAAAAAGAATAAAATGGCTTTATAGTTATAGACTAGGAGGAGACGAGTGTCATAAGGGCAAACAAACTAGTTCCAAGCAGTGGAACATACCTATACTCAATGTAAGGATACATGTGTAGGATATCAACACTCGGGGGAAAATCCCCTCCCGGTAAAAAGGGAAACAAGTTGCGAAGGATATAAAAAATGGCTCTGCATGGCTAGACACGAGACAAGCTCGGGCTATATGGCTAAAATGCAATGTCAGGGGAGCTGGTATAAAGCTCAATAAGGTAGGCAAAGCTCATGATAATGCATTCACAACTTGACATAAGGGAGTCCTAAGGGTAATAGGCCACCAAAAGATCAAGAGGAGTATGAGGCTCTTGCAAAATGTCATGGCAGTACTATACAATGGACTCCCACACCCTAAAAGAGAAAACGTCAGCATGGGCACCAAATGCAAATAAGGCGCTAACTAGGTTACCCATGTAAGGTGAAGCTCTACCACTCGTATCGTGCCACTTCTAAAACATCAAGAAGGTTCCGTGACATAACAGAGTGGGTTCGTACCTAAGGTCATGATGATATGGTCATAAGGTCATGAAAAATGAAAACGGTGATGAAACCTAACCTATATGCCAGTTTAGACATGATACCTGAGATCGGCATGAACGGGTCAATCCAACGGCTGAAACGACACTGAAAAAGGTCCTCTACATCATGAATTATGTCAAAAACGGTCTAAAATGGTTAGAAAATTTCAAAACTATAGGAAAGGGGATAAAAATTTTCAAATATTTGAAAAATTTCTATAAAATAGTAAACAATTCAAAATATTATAAAACATTTGAAACTTTTACCCATTTGATCTTTGATTTTCAACAGCGAATTCCAGGAGATCCAACCAGCGGAATCCACTACCGTTTCTTCCAGGTATTTACCCATGCTCTTCTCTTTCATTTTGATGCAGTTTTCATGAAATTCCATGGTCAATTAAGCTTTCTAGGCCAACCTAAAATGAGCGTTGTGGCCCACATGAAAATCGAGGTTTTTTCCGCGTATAGGGCTGGATATACATGGAAAATACCCTCAAACCCACGTACATACGTGGTTGTTTTGAAAACAGTCGCATATGAGGTCATGCATAAGGTTTTTTCAATAATCTAATGGGAAAATTTGCAATTTCTTGTGCAGGATGGTCCTAGAGTGGAGAGAGCGTGAACATGGTGAGGTAGAGGAAGCAGTAAGGGCCGATCTAATGGCTCAATAGGCTCTACGTGCATGCGGACTCTCATATAGATGGGATGTCCCTCACCATAGAGGTGGAGGACATATACTTCATTACTGGGCTTTCTAGACGAGGGGAAGTGGTGAACCTTCATTCTCATGGTGGGCCAGGAGGTGGCCTAACTATCAACGAGTACATTGCGGTGTACTGCTATCGAGACACAGAGAAGGTAGGGATTCAGGTCCCTACCAATGCTATACAAGCGCTGGGCCTAAAGGCCATACTATTGACATTGGGCAGGATAGCAGGCTTGGCATCACTCCACCAGGCCTCGCGGCCTTTGATGTTCTATGCAGTGGAGTGCATGAGACCCACGATTTATGACTGGAGCACTACACTACTGAGAAACATGAAACATCAGCTCAGTGAGTGTAAGGCAGGTAGAGTGCAGAACTTCGGGTTCAGTAGTATTTTGAGCACGTTTTTCTTCGAGCGTGTTCCAGGATTGAGCCCCAGAGTGGACGTTCCTCTTCACGGGGTTCGATATCCGGCCCAATGGCGTTGGGCATATGCTATGCGTAGATTAGGGGGTGGTAGGGTGGCCAACCCATATCCAGCTAACTTCTTTCCGTGGTGGCGACGACAGATAGTTGCCATCGATGACTACCCCTATGCCGGGATAGATTTTCGGGGGGACCCGGACATGCCACTCCCACTAGGATCGGCATATGGCGATATAGGTAACGAATCTCGACCCTCTCTTTTTAAATTTTTTGAGTTATTTAATTTTTTGTGTTTTCTTGATTATATGGAATCAAAAAGACATATTTTTGCGTGACAATACATAGTGACATCTACCATTTGTGTGCAGATGTGGGACCACAGCGGCTAGAAGGCTTCCCTCGTCATAGACGGAGGGGAAGAGGAGATGACATCACGGGTGTGGATGCGGAGCGGATGCTCCAGAGCATTCATACCAATTTTGTGAGACTGACACATAGGGTTCCCATGGCGCAAGTCAAGGACTTGCCTGAGGCTATGCAGCGGCAGGTGGTGGGTGTACCACGGCATGGGTGTGATTATTTTGACGGCTAGCTGGAGCCGTAGTGACCTTCCATGATCACAACCCTCCTCCTCCACAGGATTAGACACCTGGGAGTGTATACGGTTTGTACTACCATGTATTATATGTTGGTGGCTCGAGAGCCCCAATTTTGTATCATGAAACTATGTATTATCACATTTTGAATGTATATATAAAAAGTTTTATGGTGATCGGTTTATTTATTTATATGTGTAAAAGTTGTGCTTGTGATTAATTTATTGTGAATGAAACAAATGCCAATCTAACATTTAGTTAGCATATGAGTCAGGAACTTGATTATTATTTCTTGGAATATGTATATATGTTATATTGTCAAATTTCCATTCTAACAATCTCACACGTAAGAATCTTCTCAATAATGTCGGATCTCTAACATGGTACAAACCATTGAGCTGTGACACTACTAACCTTGAATCAAGACGTACCTCATCAGAGAGAACGCCATTTGAAATGGAATCCCATAGAAGTTCGATAACGACACTATATTCAACAACATTGTTGGAAGATGGCTGTAGACATACGCCTCCTGAAGACAGTACCTGACCCATAGGAGTATAAATCACCCAAGTAGCAGAGGCTGAGTGTTGAGTGTGACGGCTTGCACCATCCGCGAATCCTATGTAGGTGGAAGATTCCATTGACATATTCTAAAAGAAATAGAAACTAATCACAAACCCAATCACGATAAGAAAAAGACCTAACTATGCAAATATGTACAATAATATACAATAAGTAGCCTTGGATGAAGATCATGCATAGTATTTCTTGAGATAGAGCCCGTTTCTAGGCTCCACCAAGGCCGTTCCTTTGTAATCCACTAACTCATATGCACCCTTCTCTAACACACGCTTGACCACGTAAGGACCATGCCACATAGGATTAAATTTCCCTGCCCCCAAGGGTTCTTTCAGTTGATCCCATAAAAGGACCAAGCCTCCTTCACTAAATGCCCTTGGACGGAAAGACTTATCGTATTGGGCCTTTATGCGATGTTTATTGACTTCTAGAGCCACCAAGATCAAATTCTTGCAGAATGACAATCCATTTATTATATTTCCCCCCAATCATCCTTCGGGTGAGGACGAATTGAAACAAATTGACATGGGCTACAACCAAGGTCTGGCGAAGGAGAATATAATGTCTCAACTGCTGAACCACATGTACGGTAGCTAAAGAAATCTTCTCGACATGAGAATAATGAATCTCTGCGTCAATAAGGTTTCGGCTCAAATAATATATGACATGCTCTTGGAGCTCCTCATCCTCTTGAACCAAAACCATACTAATCGTCTCTAATGACGCGACCACATATAATAGAAAATCATGGCTATAGTTCGGGGGACTAATTACCGAGGCCGATGCTAGGGCTCACTTGAGTGCATAGAAGGACTCCTAGGCTCACTCATCCCAATAAAAGGGGGTGTCCTTCTTCAAGAGACGCACTAAGCCTCTAGTCAAATTGGCAAAGTTGACAACAAATCTTCGTAAGAAGTTTGCCATGCCTTGCAAACACTGAAGATGACGAATATTTTTCGGGGGAGACAACTGAAGTATTGCCTCAACCTTCAAAGGGTCGACTCTTATACCCTCTTTAGAAACGATGAATACTAACAAACGACCTGACTTCACACAAAAGATGCACTTATGAGGATTTAATCTAACCAAATAATGCCGGCATCTTTCAAATACTAATCTCAAGTGATAGGGATGACGCATTCTCATACGAGAATGAGCAGCGAGGTCATCCAAAAATACTTCGATAATTGTCTTGAGATCGTGGAAGATCAAGGTCATTGCCCGCTGAAATGTAGCTCCGGCGTTTCTAAGGCCGAAAGGATTTTTTCAATATGCAAACGTTCCCCAAGGACAAATAAAGGCAGTCTTGTGTTGGTCCTCAGGTTTAATCGGTATCTGATTATATCCAGAAAAGCCGTCCATAAAGGAGAACACCTCGCTACCTGCACACTCATCCAAAATCTGGTCAATAAATGGTGTGGGGAAATTGTCCTTAGGACAGGCACGATTCAAATCGCGGAAATCAGTACATATGCGGATCACTCCCTGTTTCTTATCCACTGGAACGGGTTTGAAACCCACTCCGTCAAGGGAACGAGATGGATGAAACTCGCTTTCAACAACTTCTCTATCTCTGCCTTAATTGTAGGTGCTTTCCTCGGATTCACCGCATGTAAACGTTGTCGAACAGGATTAGCGTTGGGGTAAGTCTTAATTTCGTGCTCAACAATACGAGGGTCAATACCTAGTATCTCGTCGTAAGACCAAGCAAAAATATCACGGAATTCCTTAAATAGCTCGGTGTATTCAAGAATCTCAGCATGGGAACATTCTGCCCCAATATAGACATTCTCTATCGTTCCAGGATTGCGAGAGATGTTGATAGGAATCGTTGAAGATATGTTTGCCATGTTTCCATCAGCCATTGGACCAGGAGAGCTTAATGGAACCATAGGACTACCAACTCTCTGACTAAGAACCGCCCTAAAATCCTCACGCTCCAAGCGGTCAAGCTTTGGAAGAAAGTACGATCTATGATGGAGCTCCTCCCATGGTGGCTCAACTCCTGACATAGCCTCGATAATCGCTTCATCTGAAGGGAAAACTGTATCAAGGCAGTCGTGTGTGTGAGAAGACTGTATTGCCCATGCCAGCAGCACATAAGGGTCCTCCTCCTCCGTCCGCGAAGAGGAAGGACTACGCTCTGCAACACACTTGAGATTAGCTTGATAAGCTATCATAGTTGCAGGCAACGGCATGTCCGTCACGACGGGCTCACTCGAAGTACTCGGTGTAGGAAGAATCCAAGGATCTTCCATATGACTCGTGCGAAAAGACACCGATCTCATAGATGTTGAAGCCTCATCGAAACTAGATCCTATCATGAGGATTGGTGTAGGACAACTAAAGCTTCCCATGAGGGATGGATACATGCCTACACCCACACTCCCAGTTGCCAGCTGAGAATGTTCAACGATCGGGATCGAAGCTCCCGAAGATGTGGTAACAGACGGATTCTTGAATGTCATTTGATCAATCGTTACAATCTTCCCGTTATGTGGAAAGCATACAACACGGAACAGGGAAGAAGCAACAGCTTGCATACTATACATCTAGTTCCTACCCAGCAAGAGATTGTAGTCAAGGGGCGCATCAACCACCTCGACCTCTATCACAACGGTCTTCCCTCCCAAACGGACTTTAAGGGAAGGAAGGATGCCGTGCGGGCTAAAAGATCTCCCATCGAACGTAGTTAACATGGTCGCTGATTTAGACAGCTCAGGGGAACCCAGACACTTCCAGCAGGATAAAGACATCATAGAAGCAACAACACCCTTGTCAATCACAGTGCGCTTGACGATCATATTAAGACATTCTACGTGAATCAAAAGAGACACATAGTAGGGCAAGCGAGGCTGAAGTCCTGCGTTTCAAATTTGATCATGGAGGAAGAATCATCATCGTTCACACCAAGGGCAGAAAGCAACGCCTTCCTTTACGAAGGACAACTCTGAAGCACTTCCAATGTGGACATCGCACAAGGAGTGTGGCCCAAATCCTCGACAACTGAATAGTTTTGGGTGGCTTGGGCATTTGGATTATGCCCTGAACGCTTAAGGACTCCCTTAGGAATGCGTGGTGCAGTCTCAGGTTTATCCATAGGTTTCTCAATACGCAAAGGGGACCCTGGTGGATCAGGCTCTTTTCCTGGGCTGGGTTGTGATGAACCATAATCTTTCACACAGGTCACAACTTTCGTAGCACGGACCATGTTAATGCACCCACAACCACTACTCTCCGGTGGATCCTGATCACTACCAGACTGGTCAAGGGACTTCGAGTTCATATTTTGATTGTACGGTAAATGTTTAGTTAGCACAGCTGGGCCCTGTGCCAAGAATCTCGAAGCTTCCTCAATACGAGGGCACAAGTAAGTGAGGTGATCGTCCTTACATAACCTGCAAGGGAACTTAACCTTACGTTTTTCTTGCTTGTTCCCCCCAGCATTCCGATCATTCTTGTCATTACTATTAGCATTCTCATTCTTATTCCCACCCTTATGATTATTTTTACCCTTTTTTCTATTCCTTCCGGGCTGCTGGTTACCCTTCTGGTCCGACGATTGCACAGAAAGTACACTCGCCGTTTGGGCGGGTTGAGACAAAGTCGTAGCTTGTCCCGAAGTAGATTGGTTGATTGACAATTGACTAACTTGTTTTGCAACCGAATTTGCAGGTTTCGCACTTGCACAACCCACAATGCCATCGGCATGTGGTCCAGGTTTGACTTTGGGGTCGAAACTGGAATGCGGAGCATTGGGAATAATCTCATATAACAAACCGGACTGAGCATAGATCAAGTCCAGTTCCCGTGCCCTAAAAATCGCTTGTTCCTCATTCTGCACTCCATATGTAGAAACATCCTTCGCTATATATGGCAATAACGACTTGAGGAACCACTCGAGGAGAAACTCTGGCGGTATAAAGTCTTTAATTAACCTCTTCTGTCTACGCCACTCTTGAATGTGATCAGAGATATGTGTGGCTTTATCTTGCCGAAATGTCAACAAGAGTTCAGTACCAACGTCATAACGCACTGGTAGCTGGAAGTGATTAAGAAAAGTCATCGCAAGGTCATCGAACAAAGTGAAGGCTCCCCTAGGTAACTCTATATACCATTTCACGGCAGGCCCTGTAAGGGTGCATTGAAATAGTCTCAAACAGATTGAGTCCTGATGTAAGGAATTCGAAGAGCACCATAGGTGAAACGTAGTATCGTGTTCGCTCGGATCCTCTCCCGGTTTTCCCTCAAACTTAGGTATGTCCGAAGGAATATTGGTAGGGACAGCCGGCCAAGCCGGGTCATGAGCTACAGGATCGTTCGTCAATCTCGACAAGTCAGGAAGATTGAGCGTCGTGGGGAAAAGGAGCCTAGGATGATGAGGTCGATGGACCGCTCTCTAATTCATATAGGTCTGATTACCACCATGGCCTTGGCCATAGTGCCCTCCTCCCGTATGACCCGTATAGGGTGGCGTGGAAACACCATAGTGTGGTGGACCTTGACTAGTAGGAGCTACAAAGACTTAATTAGGAGAGTAAGCAGGTTGTTGATACCCGCCTCCATAAGGTGAAGAACCTTGTCCATACTGCGTGCCATAATAGGGTCCATAGGTCATCGCATGCGATGCCCCATGAAACACTCTGTAGGTAGGAAGATACGCTCCAGAAGTAGGAATATACATACCGGAAGTAGGGATATACGCCCTGGAAGTAGTAACATGACCTCTAGAAGCATGAACATAACCTCCCGAAGCAACGGGCGGCATGTAAAATTGAGATGCGATCGGTCTAGTAACCACAGTACGGACCTAACTAGTAGCCATTTTCCGACTCGAAGGACCACGTGAATAAGGTGGAGGATGAACATTTGAAGAACTAGGGACAGAGGACGAAGGGATCTGAGTAATCAAGTACGTACTATTCCCTATCGTCACTCGTCTCGGATCTGGTATCCTAATAGGATCACTAACCCTAGACCTAGGAGGAATATGTGATGTAACTTCCACCATTGGGATGGAAGGTGCAATGTGACTAGTGCTCCCAAACCTCTCCGCATGGTAAGGAATGAGAGTGCCCCCAGGCATAGTGTTAGGCTCGAAGTCAGATTCGACATGAAATGCCAAATCATGTGTAGGAAAACTAGACATACCATAACTACCATAGCTAGTGCTGGCGAGTTCAAAATGAGTCTCGGCGTCCTCTGGCATTCCATACCGGTAACGTGTCAATGGGGAATCAACCCTAGAGTGAGTAGGTCTATCATGCATGGTTCCTATCTCAAAAATCACAGGACTTAACTCAGCCAAGACGGGTGAAGGATCGTAAGTAGGAGTAAACTCCCCATCATCTACACGAATGGGAGAAGGTGGTTCAGGAATATCTTATAAATGGTCTCCCATGGTGTGTGAATCAATGTGCAAAATAGTCCGTCTGAACTGTCTAGGTCTCTCTCCCAAAGGAGGAGGAGAAGTAGAAGGCGAAAGTCCTGCTAAACGACGATAATGGCGAGGAGCCATACTCGAATCCACAATGACTCAAAAAATAGAAAATACTCTCTATTTACATAAACCCTAGGCCAACTATCGTGCATAGAGCAATCACTAATAAAATATAAAGCCAAATGCAAGCAAACAAGGGCTGGATAAGTGAGCTCCCGAATGAAGCAGGTATGTCTCTCCTAGGAGAGGCTTGAGACTCCCATAGACAACAAGCGGAGGTACGTAAACAATAATTGTGGCCCTCAGCTTCAATGCGTAAAGCGACTATGCTGTCTGACCCCAACCTGGCCGGGACACCCGTAGAATAACCCCTGCAAAGTACCCCCTCGATATCCTAGGTAAGGCCACTAAGTTCACCTCAATATAATCAATGCTCAGGCAGACAGTCGCAGGCAGGATTGACCGTATGGGCAGGGTAGCAAAGCCCAAAACTCTCGAAAGAGCCCCTAAATACGAATACAATCCTGGAAATATCTCCGGTGCTACTCAGTTATGACTAGGGGTCATCCCAGTCAATAACCGCTCACACTGCCTCGTGCTTAACTCCCTTTTGAGAGGAGGATCCTGAGAAACACTGGTTATACCAAAGATTTCACACACTCACCTAGACAGACACATACATGTTGTTGTTTAGTTATCTTGGAGAATTTACTTACAATGAACTATTCCAAGATCCTAAAACCTAAGCTTGTTGGTGCACCCTATAAAAGAAAAGAGTGTAGTTCATTTTAATTTAGCGTTGATTTTAATTGGCTTTATTACTCAAAAATGGGATATGGTCATGCAACTAATGGTGTTATGACACAACATGAAGTAAAATGCACACCTAACAATCAATGCAAATGCATTGTGTCCATGAAAACAGGGTATGCTACTACGTGAAATGCACAATTTTTCTTCAAATGATGAATGCAAGCTTTGCTATATGAAGTCCTAACTAATACTCCAAAGCAAATCTAGTGCAAGTACAATGCAAAATGCAAAATGCAATGCATGATGATAAGCAAATGTTTTTGGATTTTTTGAAATAAAATGAGATGCAAAAAGCAAAAGAATGATTCTACAACCCCTAGACTCTGCAAGCACACATAAACAGCACTAAAGCAAAGCACTAAGGTAAAATAACTCTAGTGCACTAATCTCAAACAAAAAATCGAAAATGCCATGACAAGAACCTTCTTAAAAAGAAAAAATTTAGCCTAAAAAAATGTTTCTGGTCAGAAATAGAGGCATAAACAGACTCAGGCAGTGCCAAAGGAGACTCAGCAAATATCAAAATTCACCCAGCAACCATTTAACTTCCACAAAAAGGCAAAAGCAAGGGCATACATGACTGTTCGCAGTAAACCCGCGTGTATATGCGGAAATCGAAGAGAAACCCACGTGTATACGCGGCTATGAGTTAAAAACTCGCGTACAAGAAGAAAGGTGCATAAAATCAAGGCAAACAGACAGGCTAAGACAAAATTCACACCAATTAGACACTACCAGGCATACATGCCCCTAGACCCGACACAGAAACAAGAGAGAAAGAGCAATTCAAATTCATTGAATGCCGATAAAACAACCCCCAAAGGACAACTACTAGGAACTCCCTAGCAGAGTCGCCAATTCTATTACGGAGAGAAATTCCTATGGCTTGGGGTACCACAACAGACAACTTGACTCCAGAAATCAATCCTTTCCAATATGCAATAGAAATTAAATGTCTAACACTAAAGGATCAGACCTCGTACCTTATTCTGGACAGTTTAAGTAGATCCCCATTGAGCTTTCCAACTTCAGCTTGAATTGATAGATTACTTCCTCAACAACAAGTAAACATTACAAGCATTCTATATATCATGGTGTTAGATCTATTCTAGCATATATAATCAATATTTTATAAGCATTTGACATAATCCAATGGATAAAATATTCATTCAAACACACATTATTGGACAAGAAAAGATATTTCTATTAATATAAATAAGAGATTACAAGGTACAACCTCTGTCGGCATGTCTGCGAACGGAAGAAACTGAATCCCCCACTTGGGCCTCCACCACTTCAATCCTCCATCTCTCAATAGCAAGCTCACAAGCAAAAGGCAAGCTTGGGAAGAACACAATAGTGCTCTAAGGGACAAAGCAATGCAGACTCAAGCATAAGTTTCGGCAACAATGGACTATAGTTTCTTTGCTCTCAATTCTCTCTTATGCCTTCAATGTACCAAGGGGTCCCTTATATAGCTTTTCAAAGGGGTAATGAAAGGTTGAATCTGAGCGATCTCAATGCATATGGAAGGCCATGAGTCAAATGAGTCAGATCCATGTCAAGGAAAACTCCAAAAGGATTTGGATTTTGTACACATCCCGATGTACGCGGTTTTAGTGGTCAAACCCGCGTATATACGAGCTTATAGGTTTAAAAGTCACGTGTATCATTTTTCACATGTTTTTAGGGATGGTCAAGGAAACATCAAAGGACAAAAAATGGTCCCTGGGGTCTAAGGAGTCTGCAGTGGGACAGGGGAAGGCCATACAAAGTGTGATTCACCTGGAGTGGTGAAATCAACTATAGCAAGGTTCTTTAGCAGGTATCTTTCTGGATTTGATGTAAGATGAGTCTTTGTCAAATGTTACATCCCTGCTAATGCCGATCTTCTTGAATCTTGAGAAGTATATTTTGTAAGCCTTCGAGCTTTCAGAGTATCCCGCAAATATACCCTTCCTTCCTGAAGGATCTAACTTTGTCCTCTTTTCTTTCGGAATGTGTATGTACACTGGACAGTTGAATATTCTGAGATGGCTAACTTCTGGTTTCTTGCAGGAAAAAACTTCTTCAAGTGTCTTTTTATCTATTACTTTGTGTGGATTACGGTTCTGTACATACACCGTTGTTCTGGAAGCTTCTGCCCATAGATGCATGGGAAGATCTTGATCATGAAGCATGGACCTTGCAGCTTCTATGATCGTTCTATTCTTCCTTTCTGCAACCCCATTCGGTTGTGGATTATATGGAGTGGTTAACTCCCTCTTAATCCTTGAATATTTGCATAATTCTTTGAATTCATTTGATGTGAATTCTCCGTCATTATCTGATCGAAAGGTCTTGATCTTCTTTTCTATGTGGTTCTCGATCAAGGCTTTGAATTCCTTAAACTTGCTGAATACTTCATCTTTGTTCTTTAAGAAGTATATCCATGTCTTCCTAGAAAAATCATCAATAAAAGAAACATAGTATACATACCATCTTAATGAACTGGATGACATCGAGCCACATACATCGGAGTGGATGATTTCCAAGGTTCCTTTTTCCTTGCTCTCACTACTTAGAAATGTCTTCTTTGTATTCTTTCCTTTCGCACATCCTTTACAGACATCGTCATGTTTTGTCTGAATTTATGGAAGTCTTTCAACAGTTTTTCTCGCAAGTGGTAGTGCTCTGTAGTGCACATGTGCAAGCCTTCTATGCCAAAGTTCATTTGGCTCTACTGAGTCATTGACCAAGGCTTGTTCTGGATGGCCCTTTAATTTGTATATACCTCCTTCTTGTTCCCCAATCACTACTGCATCATTAATAGCCTTTCCCTTTGGCCACATGAGAACTTGGCCATCTACAAATGCAACCCTCATGCCTTTTGCATCTAATGCAGATATGGAGAGGAGGTTCTTCTTTAGTCCTGGTACAAACAAGACATCATTCATCTTAATAGACTCTCCAAAGTCTAGCTTATAGGAGGATTCCCCACTACCTTTTATTGGATACTAGTAGTCATATCCAAGTTTCACTGATAGTTTCACAAAATATTCCTTGAATCCCGTCATGTGTTTGGAATCACCACTGTCTATAAGCCAATCATTGCTTCCATGTGAGACATTTCCTGTGAGGGAAGAAATCATAACATATTCTTCATCACTTGAAGAATCATCACTTTCATGTTTGATTCTTTTCTTGGGATGTTCATCATCCTTTATAGTGTGAGCATGATGTCTTTTCTTGTTTCCCTTTTTCTTGTGAGAGTCACTTTTGTTCTTAGGACAATCTCTAGCATAGTGTCCTCTTTCATCACATGTGAAGCATCTGAATCTGGGTCGATTCTTGTTAAATTTATTAGGATGAGAATGCTTACCTTTGTGATGGTCTGTCCTACTTTTATTGGAGTGTACTATGAGAGCTTGATCTTCACTTCCCATCTTTTCTTCTCGAACTACTATCCGAGCTTCTTCTTGTGATCATTCCTCCCACAATCTACTAAACTTTACTAGCTTCTTTCTGGCATAGATCCCTTGAATGAAAGAGTCCCATGTCCTAGGGAGACCATTCAAGGTGGTCATCACAATTTCTGCATTCTCTACTCCTTCATCCACCACTTCAAGCTGTTCCTTGATCTGAGAGGCCCTTATAAAGTAAGACTGGATGGTTTCCACATTCTGGATCTTTACATTCTTCAATTGGTTTCTCAGAGTCATCTTCTGGTTTATGTTCTTTCCTTCAAATAGTTTGGTCAGGGCATCAAACATAGCTTTAGGTGTCTTTAGGGAGGATACCTGTGGTATGAGGTGATCCTTGATTGAATCAGTAATAATCCTCTTAGCCATGATCAATTCCTTCTTGTGTAATGCCTTACCCTCATCTCCCTCTGGAACTAGACCCTCTTCATTGATGTAAGAGTCCAACTCATTTTCTTCCAGGACCAGGGAGATCCTATACTTCCAGGCTCGAAAGTTATCAGCTCCCTCAAGCTTTTCGTCAAGATTGGTATGATGAGACATCTTAACAGAGAACCTCAAATGGAAATGCAAAAGATTTAAATCTTACCAGGTCAAGATGTCGGAACTGGATCTGGAGCTGAATTTCTCCAGAGCTGGTTCAGGAGCATATTAGGGTTTGAATTTCCCAGAGTTTTGCACAACCAAAAACTTTGATCTTGATCTCTGAACTTCTATTTTGAGGAGGAGATCAATCCAGGCCTGGGCTCACTCAAAAATTCCACTTCTGTGGAAAGCCCTAATTTTCGGTAGTAGTGTCGGGTCAAAAAATGAAAATGCTCAGAATCAGATTCTGCTTCTACAGAAAGATGCACCTTGGAGAGGAGAGTTAGCCCAAACTTCTTTTGCTAAAAATTTGTGGAGAGAGATCCAAAAAGTAGGAAGCCCTAGTTTCCACAGCTGCACTGTGTCTTCTTCTCAGGTTAGCTTTGATACCATGTTAGATTTTTATCATTCAAGTTAGCATTATCTTAGGATCTTTAACTGAGAGAATAACAAGCACAACAATCAAACATAAAAGGCAATGAACAAAATTTTTTCCTCGGGGAAACCATAAAGGAGAAACCCCACAACTTCCTCGGAGATAGAATCAGCACCAAAAGCAAAACCCCAAAAACAATAACATGATCTCCCGACAACAGTAGTATTTCTCTTTCTTGTCCCAACAACTTCTTCTCTCTTAGTTATGCGCTACAAATGAGTGTGAGTGAATGTATCATAAATAGAGAGGCTCACTCTCTATTTATACTAATTCCCAACTTGTCAATAACTCACTAGGGATGACTTCTCTAGGAGAGTCTAATAACCCTAGGGCCCCACAACTGCGAGGACTTTAACCCTTGATCAATAGGAGGGTTACCCACAATGACTTTACATGACTTGTTTACATTATTGAATCTCCCGATAGGAACATCGGGGCATGACATGACTCAAATACATTACAGACACTTCCTGGAATAAACATCGGGGTACAATACATAAGATATACAAGTGAATACATTCTGAAGTTACAAATACATCAACATTTGGGAGTCAAAGTATGTAATTTTACATGTTATTAACACAAAAAAGAGGATGTGTTCATTTATCCACTGCATAACTATACTTTCTTAAAATGTCACTTTCATAATGTATCTTTTTAATTGAAAAAAATATGCATTATATTTGAAAACTCATTGACTTACTAAAATATAAATTTTAGTATTAATATCTTCCACTAAAATTTCCAATCACTTTTTAGCATAATATTATAAATATCCAACTAAATAAAGTTAATCAATATTCTTATCCTATTTATCATGCTCTCCATAATATATTCTATCTTAGCCTCTTCCATATCATGGAAACTAAACAACTTAATATCTCCTTTGTAAAGACCATGAACAAACATGGATGAAAACAAACATAATTCAAAACATTTCAACGACAAAATAAAATACATTATATTTAATCATACATTTTAAATAAAAAATTATTTTAAATGTAAACAAACATCATTCAAAACATTTCAACATCAATATAAAATACTTTATATTTAATCATACTCACACATTTTATGTATGATTAAATAAATTTTGTTTTAAATGTTAAAAGTATGGTAGATATTTATATTTTAATAATTTAAACAAAGAAAAGAAATTAAAAAAATCATTATATAAAAAATAGAAAGAGTGAGGTCTTTTACAACTTAATATAGAAAAATATACTGTACCATAAAATAACAAAATAGTTTATAAACCAAGAAAAAGATCAAATTTCTTAAGTTTAAGATATAAAAAAAATATACATATTAAAAAAGTTCTAAAATATAAAAAAAAACATACTATATCTTCATATTTTAAAATTTTATAATAAAAATTATTGCAAAACTCAAGCCATAAATGGTAGAACAATATATGATGGGTTGTAAAACACCTACAGATTCCAAAAATTATTTTCTTCTGAACATTCAAATTCCTTCCAGATAATTCAAAAATCAAAGTCGTCTAAGTATTCTTAGCATATACAGACATACCGCCCTCATCATTTGGCGTTTTTACCCATCAAAACATAGAAAATCCCACATACAACCCCTCTTAAAACCCGAAAATCAACACTGTCAAGTTGGTGCATAAAGTTGGCCCTCAAAATAACACATTCCCAAAGCTTCCTAAAAAAACCTCCCCAACATGAAATCCAACCACACAATTTCAATGCAAAGCCACAAAAACCCTCATAACAGATTACTTTAATACCGCCATTAAAATACAAACAAGACATAACCCAAAATTTAACTGCAATTCATTATGTTTTCTCATACTCAAAGACATCAAAGGCACCCCCACTACACCAGGGTTATGACATGACATGACCGACTTTACCTTTCGCAACAGAGTTAGACAAAAAAAATTAAATAAAAAACACTATATAGTATCTAGACCGTCAAACACAGAAAAAAATGAAAAGAAAAATACACATTCAATTGATTCCTGGCGAGAGTATTGGGATCACAAAAGATCTAGGGTGACCGATCTTTGAGCAATGCAAATGAATGTTTATCCACCAATGGGTGAAATCGATGGTTGGATTGCAATGTATTATTAACCTACAAATTTCAAGAGAGCAAATAAGTTACAAGGGACCAAAGAATCTTAACAAGGGCATTTCCAACCGTTTTATCATCTCATGACCACATATAACCCACAATGCTACTCTTGATTCCATAACAGAAAAATCACACCAAATCACAGAGGATTAAATTGGTTCATTTGAAGATAAAATCGGTTCATTTTAAGAGAAAATTGGTTCATTTGAAATAATGGATCTCACCTGGTCTCAATTGTCAAAGGCCACTACAACTCAAAATTACCACCCACTGTAACCGCAAAAGGTGGGGTATATAGAAAAACAGAGAACAATCTTTGTATATCAGTCCTGACCAAGGTTTACAGTCATCGAGATAAGATGCTTTAAGTTCTATTGCACAAGACAACAATAACATTGGAAATAAAATGCTTTCCAAAATCAACCAGAGAAATTAAAAAACAAAAAAAACAAAAACAAAAACAAAAAAAAACATTATCAAAGAATCCCATTCCATATAATTTGCATCATTATCTATTTATAGCCAAATGCATGGGAGTTTTAATCACCAGCAATTAAAAGATCCAATCACATGGAATGAAAAGTAGCAAAGATGTTATATTGGTTCCCCAATTTGAAATCATGATCCTTGATTTATTTGGGCTAGTAAAGAATGATCAGGTATTTCACTTATGAAGAAAAAGTACAAAGACTTGCAAGTCTAGATGTAAATCCCATTGTCAGACTTATCTTCAATATGCTGCCTTTCCAATAAACTGTAATTCTCAATGCCTCGAGGTTGGTTGTTAAAGTCAGGTTGTTCCTAACATCCAATGAAATCCTGGTTCATGGCATAATATAGATGAGAAATGGATCCATACTTTATAAAGTCAGGGACATAGAAACTTTGATATTAGCACAAGTGACTTATGTTAGCACATTGAGAATCATATGAGTTCACTGAGATAGTTTAAATATCAAGGGGTAATATGAAACAAGCTTAAAAAATGAGGAATACTTATCCTCCAATAGTTTCATTGGAGAGTCAAATTTAGAAATTCAAAAATTCAGGTTGGTTTTATACAAAAATTCACCATAATATTAGAGTTGTCACAAATATTATGTGGATTTGGAAACGAAGAAAAGAAACTAAGAAAAAATACACATGATGAAATAAATACCATCTTCTAGCCCTAGAACCATATCACTATCTATGACAGTCAGAATTCGATGTGCTACAATCGTTTACGGTGCAGTTAGAAAAATGGTAGTGTAGTGTTTGTTGTGTAATATTATCAGTTGCACTATCTACTGAGGCAATAGATTCATCAAGGACAAGTATGTGACTACCCTTTAGTAATGTTTGAACCAAACAAACAAGCTAGTGCTATCCTACACTCCAATTTTCTCCATTTTTAGCTACTGCAAAGGAGATCATCATGTTAGTTTGGATATGGTTTTCAAACCAAGCAACAAGGGATTAAGAAAACAATAATATTATAATAGGAATGTTATTTTTATTTCAATGTTTGAGGGAGGCTACAAGAATGGAACAAACCCAAAGAATCCAACAGTTTTTTTTCACTCACAAGTTCTTCAAGTTCACACTTTTTTAAAGACCACAATGCAGACAAAATCCAATCATCAAATCATATCAACTTTGACTTCCTAATATATGTTTATAGTTTTTATATAGAGGATAACTTATCTTTACAATGGCATAATCATTACATACAAAAAAATAGGTGAGACAATGAGATGATATGCACTTCCCAAGTTTCTGTGTCTAGGTGCACTCCAAGAGGATCAAGATTAGTGTGTAGATTTCCCTCAAACATTGTGAAATATTGTGGAATAATACTTAATTTGGATCTTAAATCTTGCAGGCCTATTTTTGAGATATCAATGTCATCAATGAGAATCTTTTCTCTTGATGGTTCTAAAGAGTGCTTGAATAAGAGTAGATTTTCCACTCCCTATAAGCCCCACCACTCCCACCTTCATTCCTCTTGATGGTTCTACAATATGGGAGAGTGTTTGATAAAAAGTAGATTTTCCACTCCCTGTAAGCCCCACCACTCCCACATTCATTCCTCCTAGAAAAGTGCATGTAAGGCCTTTCAAAACAAGTGGAAGATGTGAAGCAAAACACACACGACATGATGATCCCTTCTATTAGTCTAGCATAGCAATGTGAACAATAAATGAGTAACCATAAATACAAGAGCAAATAATTTTCTACCTCTTGTATCGACCTGAGGATAAAAAAGATATATTTTTCCTTTTACTGGCCAATTAGAATTTGGCCTCGATTCCTCTATGACAAAGAGTGCCTCACTAGGAATATGCGAATACTGCAATATCCTTTCCATTGAAATAACTTCATTCTCTATTTTTTTTCACCGAAAAAAGTTTAACTTTTATGTTAATAAAGTTGAAACCAGTGCATACATATAGCTTCCACATATAGCTATAAAACCGTTTAATAAAAAAATGAATACAACACCATCATCATCAAATCCACAAGATAATGCCCATCAACATAATATTCAATATCCATTGTAATCCCCCATATCCATAAGTAGTTAATAAAAAAACTATAAGTGATACCTACAAAACCCAACCCTTCTCAGGTCAAAACCGCCCAAAACATACCAGAAAAAAACTAACCATAAGGCCATGAAACCTTTGAATATAGCTTGGAGTCCCTCCATACATCATAATGGATAACACAATCCATCATCACAATTCCTTCCTTTGATAATAGATCCACCTCTGAATTGAGTTCACGATAAACATGTTGGAATGTGATATTTATGAAAGAAGAAATCAACATTCTGACCTTATCCATCCAATGTTCCAATAAGAGAGCTCGCAAGTTTGATTCACTATTGGACCAACCAATAATAATCTCTGAGTCCCCAGAAATAGCAATATTCCTTACCCATATCTTTACTGCAACTAATAGCAAAGCCCATAAAGCAAGTAATACAACTCTTGTGTTTGACCCATGACCTGGTTTCATCCAGCCCTTTATTACTTCTTTCACATTGACTCCAAGAAAAAAAACCACTCGATATGATCCTCCCTGCTCGAGCCCATAAAAAAATCCAATGGACCACCCCAATGGGAAAGATGGGTGTTGAAAGGCTCTACACTTCTTCAAATTTAAGGGTTCGAGCCAATCATTATATTCACCAATTATGCTAGTTGTTACCCTCATGGGACAACTCCAACTATTTTCAATTAAAATGTTATTATGAATTTTCCCATAAAATAAACCAAAGAAGGTCCCTAAGCTGTTTCTACTTAGTGAACTAGTTGAAAATATTTTCATTAATCTTATCTCTATCCCAATAGATCTGAATCTGAAAATACTTACCAATATCCATCATTACCCCTCTGAAGAAAATACATCTACCAAACAAATGATCAATACATTATGCCTCCATCTGACAAAGACAACAACGGTTTGGTCCATCTAAACCTTTGTTGTGGAGAAAATCCCAAGTCAGAATACGGTAGTTCATACATAACCACCCAAATAACTTGATTTTAAGTGGTCCTGTAGATTTCCAAACCTAATCATTCCATCAGTTTTCCATCAGTTCAACAATTTTTTCCATAATATGATTATAGGCCAGTTTAGCAGTCACCATGTCCGCGACCTTATTACTTCACCATACCAATTGGCCCATTCTATCAGATAGTGCAACCCCTGCATGTATCAAGCCATTGATTTACCTAGTCCATTCATCCCTTAACTCACCTGACAACTATAAATCTTCTGTTGTGCACCAATGAAACAACCCACCTTTCTCCTCCTTCCAGACATGCCGAAGAACCACTAAATTTCATCGATGTAAATGTGCTATAAGGCTTCTAGATAAAATAATTTTTTCTTCCAAAACTATAACTGGATCCAGCCCGATATTGGCAAGTATGCCCCTCCCCACTGCCCATGATAAAGCATGATTGATCATAGGGAAATAGTCCAGAAAACTAGTCCATATGGAAGAGGATCGACCTTTGCTTCTATCAACATTCCTAATCCACAAATCCGAGGTTTCTCTCTTCAAATACTTTTCCTTAATAACCTTTCCCCACATTCCATTATTGAATAAACACCTCCAAAACATTGTAGCACACAGTGCAACATTGAATCTAGCTAGTAATTTGATCCCCCAACCACCAAATATGATCGGCTTTGATAATATCTCCCATGCACACAGGTGATATTTCCCTCCCGTGGTGTTACCCACCCATAAAAACTAGAAGATATACTTTCTAATGGCCTTAAGAATAGATCTCGACACCTTAAATAAGGAAAACCAAAACACAGGGATACCCTACAATACTGACCTGATTAACACCAACCTGCCCCCCAAACTTAGGTATCGACTTGACCATATCTTCACTTTCCATATAACCTTCTTAATCAACCACCTCCAATCCTTCAAAGTATGACCAGTGGCATTTAGGAAAAACTCAAGATACTTAAATCCATCCTTATAATCCACCATCCGAAAATGCATCACTTGCTTAAATGTCTCACACTCTTCCTCCAATTTTATGAAAATGAAGTAAGTCTTGGCTAAACTCTAGCCCAGACGAGTCACAAAAGAGATAAATAAGGGAGTGAAAACCACCCCACTCCTCCACTGTACCATTTCCAAAAAAAAAAACATCATAAAAAAATAAGATGGGTAATGTGAACAATACCTGCGAAATTTACTCCAATAACCTTTTTTCCTTTTGCATTCTTCATTAGAATGCTCAATCCTTCAATAGCTAAAATGAATAGTGTAGATGAAAGAGGGCACCCTTGTCGGATTCCTATGCCACTGGCAAAAAAGGATATTGCGAGTCGTTTATCATAATCCCGTACGTGACAGACGTTACACACCCCATAATCCACGAGCACAACTCCCGTGATAAACCAATATGAACAAGAATGAGCCTCAGGTATGACTAGTCAAGCCTGTCATATGCTTTAACCAGATCAAGCTTAAGAATGTAGGATTTTTTCTTAGAAATATTTAATGATTGCATACATTCTTGAGTTGTTCCCATTTCATCCTGGAGGTGCCTGTCCGATAAAAAACCAAACTGATTTTCCTATATGTATTTATCCAGAACCGGCTTCAGACAACCCGCTATGATTTTTGAAATAATCTTGTATAAAATATTACAGAGAGCTATTAGATGATAGTCATGAAAATACTTTGGTTTATCTTTCTTAGGAATAAGAGTGATATGTGTTGAGTTTAATACTCCCAGAATGACTCCCTTTCTCTGATTTTCATCAATAGCATCCACCATATCCTGTCCTAGAAGGTCAAAAAATGCAAGTAGAACTCCACGGTCCATCCATCCGGACTAGGGATTTTGTCCCTTGCAAAGTTGTCCAAAGTGGTCTTCACCTCCTCCAAGGAAACCCTACCATCTATATTCACACAGTCCTCGGCCTCAAAGAAACATGGAAAAATTTTGATCACATTCAATTGCCCCTGCAGATCTGGATTAGCTGGTTTGGAATAAATACCTGATAAATGTCCCACCTCCAACTCTTTTAGTCCTTTATCACCTGAAATCATTTCACCTTGAGAGTTCGACATTTCCCAAACCACATTATTGCGCCTGTGAGTTGATGCAAATCTGTGGAAATATTTAGTGTTACTATCACCTGTGTGCATCAATTTTTCTCAACTTTTTTGTCTCATAGTTTCCTCCTTAACCTTGAGCAATGCCCATTATTTAGCTTCCAACTCAATAAGATGTCATTTCCTTTGCAACGAGAAAAAAGAATCATCACTGCCTTTCGATAGTGTTTGGATCTCGACTTCAATCTTACCCATCTCAGTTGCATTCTCCCTCTTTTTATCCCTTTCCCACTTGGCCACTTCCAATTTTAACACATGAAGCTTTGACACTAGTTGGTGAATACATGAACCCCCATAGTCACGTTCATGATTACTCCATAAATTTCACACCAACGAACAAAAACCAGTATCCTCCAGTCGTATCAGGTTAAATTTGAAGGGATAACATATCCTGTCACTTTCAAACTCCAGTTGTAAACAAATGGCTTTATGATCTGAGAATCCAATCGAATGAGCCCAGGTCCGGTACCTACCAATGTTTTCCGATAAGTCTTCCGCCGTGATAAATCTATCTAGGCGCTTAGCCATCCCCTCATTAGCACATATTCCATTAGTCCAGTAGGCACCAATGGAGCTGGTAGCACATAAATTAGGTTTGTC
This sequence comes from Pseudotsuga menziesii, assembly GCA_001517045.1. NCBI lineage: Eukaryota > Viridiplantae > Streptophyta > Pinopsida > Pinales > Pinaceae > Pseudotsuga > Pseudotsuga menziesii. Next base: position 460,160 of record LPNX010361095.1, on the reverse strand, counting down.
GACTCAAAAATATGAAAAAATTAATCTGTCATAGGGTCGACCAAATTACCTTTTCCCCGTACTTCGCTCAGATGAAGAGTACAGTTGAGGTCCCCTCCCAGGATCAACGTAGGGTCATTTAATAAACCATCCTGGACAACCGCGCCCCAAAAAAAATGTATGTTTTGGTATGGAGCATATATATTGATCAGTCTGATTTTCTTGCAAAACCCATTAACTTCCCTTCCAACAAAATCCCCGCATAGGTAATAAAAGCATTCAAACTGGCCACCACCAGATTCTAGGAAACCAGAGTTCCCCCAGACAATCCTGCGGCATCAATAACAAAAACACGCCACATTGGTGCAATATTAAGAAAGGAAATACAAGCATCTGAAGAAGGTACTATAGTTTCTTGAAGGAACAAGATCCCTGGCTGAATTACCCCCAATAACTATTTTAAAGCAGAACATTTCGGGCCGCTGCTAAAGCCCCTAACATTAAAGGACAACATAATCACGAGGGAACCAAACTGGGGGCATCAACTTCTCTAATTGCCCGAGTATCAATATCCCCAATCTCTGAAAAAAGAGACAAATCATCCAAGCTAGTAATGAACTCAGGTTCAACCCATATGTTATTGCCAAACCAACAATGCCTAAAAAGGTACCTATCAACTAACTTCTTACCATAAAAATGTGTTATGTTCTTTAACATCAGTTCATTTAAAAAAGATAATTGCATCCCAACATAGCCATGGTTTTCATGTACTCACTTGCATTAATGACACTATGTGGTAAAAAAACCAAGGAAAATCCAAATACAAAAGTTGACAGAAATTCCGTCCTAAAGCATAGTCATTCCGTGGATGTAACACCATGAAAAGAAGGTCTAGAAAAATATCAATTGATTATAATTTTGAGCCGATGAATCTGTTTTCTTGATAAAAAATTCTAATTGTGGTTGCACCAGAGATTGATTTAGAAAAATGTTGAATAATTGGATCTCTACAAACTCCCACTAACCATGCCAAATCCTTGTATTGGCATAGACTACCATGGGGGTGGTGAAACATTGTTCCTTTTTTTATTTCTATTTTTATTTATTTGCAGTTTAACAAATTGCATCTATTATTTAATGCAGGTTTCTATGGAGGCAGAGGTGAAGAGAATTACAAAAGAAGAAAATGATCCAGTCTTATCCACCAATCTCAAGAACTGAAGCTGATATTTAGGGAAATTTGAATCTAGACCTTCAACAACTTCTCCTAGATGAACTTAGAAGGCTTCTACTCTTTAACTTGCCAGACTCTGCACAGAAGCTGTCAACCATCGCTAAACTCAATTTTTCTAATAACAATATGAAGGTAAGTGCAACAATATTGCATCGTGATATAGACTTTCTTGATTAGTTTTTTATTTTGCTTGTAATAATATTTCTTGATGCAGTGTCTTACCGAATCCATGACGAGTCTGGTGAATTTGAGAACTCTCGACGTCCATTTGAACCATCTCACATTGTTGTCGCATTCCATGGGACGATTGCAGAAGCCTAGATGCCATTGTTTAGGCAGTTAGCTAGTTAAAGATTGGTTGCTTGGTAAATTCTTCAGTCCAAACAAATTATAGAAAGAATAAATAAGTTTGTCCTTTCATTCATAGCACAATGCATTCACAGGTTTATTTGACTTTCAACCATTGCAATATTTAACAGATTGTAGGCTTAGCCGGTATTGCTTAAGCACTTCCTGAACTTGCTGGATTTGAAGTTTTATGGACTCGTTGGATTGAATTACTTTCATTGGGAAAATATTTTTGGATGAGTGAGAAACACGTGCAGTTGGATTTATCTGGGTTTCGTGTTTTGATTCGATTTGACAAATGATAACAATCTAAGAGTTCCTTATTCAAGTGATTGATATCTTGGTGCATGAATAGGAATAGAATGAAATTTAACTAACCGTTGTTGATAAGACTTCTGGTGTTGTCATTCAATTGAAATTGATTATATTAGTTTTCTATGCATTTTTGATTTCAATACATTTATCCAATCTAGCTTGAGTTATGCACGCTTTTGTTTTCTTAGCCAGATATATAATGAAAGCGATCCAATCTAGCTTGACTAATGCACGCTTTTGTTTTCTTAGCCAGATATATAATAAAAGTTGTATTATCCATATTTTTAAGACCGGAGATAACTAAAAATAAATAGTTTTTATATCACTTAAAAAAATTTATGAGCACATTGATTAAAATAGAGACAAGAGGATGTGACAAACCATAAACGATTGTAGCGTACAACTTTGAATCTTGTGATACATTATGCTCCTTAGGAGCATGCGCATGGTGATGATCTTATGGCCACTTTTAAATGAAGGAAACGTGGAATCCATGCATCAAATAGAATAACATGGTGAACATGGACATGGAATATGTGAGTAGATGGAAAAACAACACCACAACACCAGGCATAGAGTCGTCAGGAATAGAGGCATACCAGTCCCAAGGAACATCATCAGTTGGCCTGCGTTTTGATAGTGAAATGACCTGGAGTACCTTCCCTCATAGAAGATAAGAAATAGCCTTTATAAACACCAACGCGCAAGCTATAGTATCCTCCTATTTCCTCATTATGGGCTTAGTTCGGGGACAACTCTTCCTGCCTTATTTAGTTCGAGGAAAAGGCCATGCATCAAATAGAATAATGTGGTGAGCATGAGCATGGAATATGTGCGCAGGTGGAAAAACAACACCACAACACCAGGCATAGAGTCGTCAGACATGCAAAAAACAACATAACACGTGGTTGGGATTTAGGAGGCCATGATAACCCGCTACATAGAAGGGAGGAACATTTTCACAACCCATTGAATGTTGTAACAAATAGTCTGAATAGCTCCAGAATGCAACAATCCCCATGTTAATATCTTATAGTGTAATTCTGATAAGAAAATGAGCAGGCATGGGTGAAAGGATGGACTGCTTTCTAGCTACATCTGGGTCACCTTTAGCTCCACTAGCTTCAGTTGCATCGACTTATTTAGTCATTGCGTCTCTGCCTCACTATGTCAGTTTCCTTTGTTGGGCCGTCGGTGGAAGCATTTGGAAAGGAAAAGGTGAACTGCCATGACACTCCAAATCGGGTTATGATGTGTTTGTAGAGGAAATCAACAACACTTTGAGTTGTATCAGCTCTCATGGAATGAACGTCTACCCATTTTGTGGAGTAATCAAGGCTAAAAAGGATATGCTTGTTAGCATCCCTTCACTATAATAGGCTTGTGGGAGGAAAATCTGAGTGCTCGGCAATGGAAGCTTTTGACAACCATGCCTCTTGAATGGGTGAATAAATACAATAGAGACTTTTGTAAGTGTGAGGTCGCAACAGCTCACGACAGAACTCATAGAGTGAGAATAATTGCAAGTAATGGATCGATAAAACAATATTGTTGGAACTAAATTTGGATACGAAAGAGTCGAGGATGTTATCAGATGGCAATACAGTAAACACAAATTCATCTGCTTTAATCTCCATGAGTGCATCTGAGAAGAGAAATAAGGGTGTTAAGGATTTTCACATGCAATTAAAATTTTGTACATCCATATAGATGCTCGTCTGGTTAATTTAGTGTTTTGAGTTTTTATGGAGAAAGCTTAGAAATTGATTTTACATGATGGCTAGATTTGAAACCAGAAATATGTACTTAAAATTTAACACATCACTTGTAATATCCTCCTCATTTATCTTAATCTTATTTAACAACTCAAGTGTTGCTTTGCAAATAATTAAAGGTACCCATGCTGCTTTGCAAATATAAAAGTTATTTTGGAGGTACACAGGGAACATATGAAGCACTGGGAACATATCAATTTATTGAGTTAACTGTTCAAGTAGATTGATTTATTATGCAAATAATACATTATGTTTCTTTGTAGATTTTGTTGCAACAGTAACAATCAGATGTTGCAACAGTCTGAGAGGGAAACAGACAACTTTGTGTGATGTTGAGCAGAACAAAAAAAAAACTCCGTTGGAGCGATTGAGGCGGCATCAGGGACAAGAAGGGTAAGAAGAGTAAATTGTGCAGGAGGCACTTGCATTTGCATGGATCCGGTTGTTGAAAATTTATTGGATGAATTTTTTTTAACAAAGTAAATCATTTTATAGAGCCATTCAATAGAAATTTACTGTTTAAAAGTAGTATTATTGTATTCAATTGAACAAATATTAAATATATTAGTCCAATTATTTCTTAACACAATTGAAAATATGGAAACCAGGTTACCTCAAATCATGGAGGTTGCAGCAGCTGATTGTTCTTTTTTCATTAGTTTTTGTGTTTCCTCTGCCTGTTAGGCTCATATATCTCCTATATCCACTCTCGCTATGCACTCGAAATGACGAATGTTCATGGGCCAACTTTTATGATTAAAATGAAGCATCCCTTTCTAAAAGCTCATTAGCAGTAACAGATTCAAGGTTCAAGCTATGGCGATCGACACTAAGCTTAATGGATGAAAGATCGGATGGATGGGTTTTGATGTCCCTGGTGCTAGATAAGGGCAGATGGATGGGGTTTGATGTCGTTGGTGCTAGAGAAGGGCGAAGGGAGGAGCACGATGGAAGTTTAAGGAAGTGGGAGGTGGTGTGTCAAGCGGATGATTGATGACTCACAGCTTCCTTTCAATCTGGCAGCAGTTGGACATAATTGCAACATAAAATATGCAAGGCGATGCATCAACTAGCAACTTGCAGAGTAAATTACAAAAACAAATGAATATTAAATTTAATGTTAGAGAAGTAGTGCTAGAGATTACTCTAGCATTGCAAGGCTTGATAAAAAACTACTTGGTCACTACCCATCAATGTACATTTTAACATAAGGTTTTTGTCTGAACAACCTCGGGATGAGGCCAAATAAGAGGCCAAAGTTTGTAATTTGTTGATATAAAGTACCTTTCATTTTTATTAGTCCCTTCAAAGTTTTAGTCAGATTCTGAAATGAAGAACTTAGGATAATAGTTTGAAACTTGCTTCGATTTGTGTGTCAGCAAAATGAAATGACGACAAGGTCGTTCATTGAGTCCCTGCTAGCCGAGGGCAGGGACTAATAAGAGTTTATGTATTGAAATGACAATGTCAGAGTATGTACCAAAAGTCATTATTAAGGATATAAATAGGTGGACACTTGGTTTTGTGTATTTTTTTAAAAAAAAAATTTGAACATTAATTTTTTTTTTTTCCTCTGAAAATTATGCTTCAATGATCGAATAATAATTAAAATTAGTAAAGATTTAAAAACAAACAAAATATTTAATTTCAAATATTTCAAAATTAATTATTAATTTTTGTAAATTTGATTTAATATAATATTTTGAAATCCATTATAAAATATTTATATACAAATACAAATTAATATAAATAAAACCAATTTAATTTAAAATCGATTGCTATATACCTGCCAGCCACATGTATAAAAAATTAAACTAAAAAGTTGATGTCATATACTACACTCATATAATAAAAAGGCAAAAAATGGTCAATGATTTAGAGGTGGCAGAGAAGGCAAGAAATGGACAATGAAGTTGATGTCATATACTACACTGATACAATAAAAAGGCAAGAAATGGTCAATGATTTAGAGGTGGCAGAGAAGGCAAGAAATGGACAATGATTGAGGATTTAGAGGTGGCAGAGAAGATTTTTTTATTTTTATTTTTTATTTTATTTTTATTTTTTCTTAAAAAGTGAAGATAGAATTCCCTTGGGTAGTTCATTAAATTAAAATAGTTGGAGGGTAAAAAAATTAAAGACTTTTGGCCTATACGAAGGACTATTGGAGAATGAGGAGTTGTGTTATTTGGATTGAGAAAGGGATGAAAATAAACCAACATAGATCCAAATCCTAGGATCTATCTAGCACCAAGAGAGATCAAATCTATTGAAATGCAAACCTATTCTTAAGTATTGCACTCAAGGAGCTATCAGCTTTGGTGTGTCCTATATATAGCCATTGATTTGATTCAAACCAAAAGACACATATTTTTATTTAAGGTCGACGTATAATATTTTTATTATTAATATTTAATATTATTTATGATCGACATACAATATTTTTTATTAAATTTTATTTTGTTAGGAAGAAAAATTACAACATCTCCCCCATACATGGTTTTAAAACCATGTGCAATGCCCTCCTAAAACCAAGGGTTGTTTAGGAGGCCTTGCACATGGTCTTAAAACCATTTTCAAGGACCTTCCAAACCATGTACAATAAAACCATGGGTTATTTAGGAGGCCTTACACATGATTTTAAAACCATGTGCAAGGCCAACATTGTTTTTTGGGGGGGAATTCAATTTTTTATTTTTTATTATTTTGTTAGGTAGGAACATTACAACATCTCCCCCATATTGTGTTGTTTTTCTGACCGACATTTTTTTGGGCAGATAATTAAATTTTAAATTTTTTTCTTGTTTTGTTAGGTAGGAACATTACAACATCTCCGCCATATTAGGTTGTTTTTGTGGCTGACATTTATTTTGGTGGATAATTAAAAATTTTATTTTTTATTATTTTGTTAGTAACAAACTTTACAACATCTCTCCCATATTCGACAATATTATTTTTGGCTGACATAATATCGACAAACATTACAAGATCCCCTCATACTGGGTTATAAAGTGCCTCTCAACGCAAAAATAAAAATAAAAATTCATAATGTTGTTGATCATAGAGAAAGAGTAAATCTTATTTGATCATAGAAAAAGAGTAAATATTATTTGGGAAATGAGAACTATTGTAAGTTAATTGTTCAACACTTTAAAAATGGATGAAGTAGGATTTTATTCCTTTTATATATTTTTAAGGAGTAAGAGAGGGTAACATATAGCAAGAATTTTAAAGATCATATGATGTTTTCTTAGGTTTAGTAAATGTTGATGGAAGAGTTTTTGAAGCACAAATTGCAAATTATGATAGCTTCTTAAAACAAGAGCCACGAGGTGGCAATGTCCCCGACATTGCATTCGTGATAGCTAGTGGTTTGCAATTGTCTATGCAAAAATCTAAAAATCAATAAAAATAGATTAAATTTTGTTATAGCATACTTAAAACTCAATAAAAATAGAATAAATGTTGTTATAGCCTACTTAGGCATCGTCCTTTTGAGGATGGTAGAGATTTGACTACTTAGAAGACTCTAGACTCAAGTTCTATTTCAATGGATCCAAAGTGACGATAAGCTTTACTAGCTTTGCGAGAATGACTACTACATCTCAAATAGGCCATGAAAGACATAAAGACAAGCCTAAATACAAAGTGGGGATGAACCATTTTTTATTAGCTAGATGATAAATTGTCGATGCTATTTGGGTGGTTATCTCAAATAGGCCATGAAAGACATAAAGACAAGCCTAAATACAAAGTGGGGATGAACCATTTTTTATTAGCTAGATGATAAATTGTCAATGCTATTTGGGTGGTTATCTCAAATAGGCCATGAAAGACATAAAGACAAGCCTAAATACAATGTGGGGATAAACCATTTTTTATTAGCTAGATGATAAATTGCTGATGCTTGTTGGGTGGTTAAGTTAATTCCTTGAGTATCAGAGTTGGAAATCAACTTCTTCTTCTAAAATGGTACCCACCTCTTTGTTGGAGTTGCACATTTGGACTTGAAAAGTAACTTATTCTCTAAAGGAAGGGTAGAAAGGCAAAATAAAGGCAATGAAAGTGAGGACACCACTCCATATACGATCTTTATAGATAAATTTTTTGTTGATTATATGAAGTGTCATATTCAAAATATGACATTTTCCATTCCATAGGTGAATGAAGAGTTTTTGACCACCTATAAATTATAAATAAAATATATAAGATATTAAATTGTCCTATATATAAAAAATAAATACACTTAATGTACATACAAATTTAGATAATTTAAATAATATATTAAGTTTAACATCAAAATAAATCTACAATTTTGTTTTAATTTGGCATAAAATCGAGACAATAAATATATTTACAAAAATCAACAATAAACCTTTTTAAAATTTCCAATTCACTTATCAAAATAAGATTTTTTATTTTTATTTTTTATAATGTTACATGTAACTCTCATTAACTTTATAAATGGATACCCAAACCAAACCAATGGATGCTATGTAGGTTCATGTTCCCATAACACACAACCCATTACAAATCTTGCTAATACAAGAACTAGTGCTGATATGAAAAGAAGTTTTATTATAGTCAATTTTTTTCATTATGATAATTTTTTTTGTTTGTTTATTATTAAATTATTTGTGTCTAAGTTAAACATTGTTTTCTCTTAGGAATTCATAAGCTATTAATTTATTTGAATATTAACTTATATCAATTTATATTGAAGAAAAATAAAAAAAATATTAAATATTATAAATATTTTATGTAAAGGTAAACATAAATGTAAAATTTTAACATCCATAACCTAAACCTTAACTTGAAACAAAAACTTCTAAACAAATATTTTCAATAAAAATAATTTACCTTTTTAAACTTAGTTAAACTTAGTTTATCATTATACATATAAATCTAACTAACTTAACACAATTCAAATTTAACAAATAAAGAGTAAACAAAAGTATTAATGCACCTTTCTCTTTTAATTTATGTTATATTTCCAAAGCCAACCTAACAAAGATCGAATAAGGCATCCAATGGGAGGAATGATTGTCACCCTCCCATTCATTGTTTGTTTTTTATGAGTCCAAATACTAACTCCTCCAAATGACTAGTACAATTGAAGGTTTTCATTGGAGAAATTTGTATGGATTTGTAAGCTGCCTAATTGTGTTTGGCCCTGGTTTGAATAGTAGTAACAAGGGTCTCCAACAAACAATTTGCATAGCTCTCGAAATGCAGAATGGCTCTCATCCGACTTCCATAATCTTGATACATCCTTTTTAAAATAAATCAACATACATTCATTATACATCTATTTTAAATATACATCCATTTTAAAGAGATGACGGTTGAATCTCCATAGGTCTAGGGAGCCTCGGTGGAACCTTGACTCTTGACTCTTGAATAGCAGCCTCGGAATAAGCTAGCTATGGAGCAAACCTCCCTCCATCAGACGGAGGAGGAGCAAAGTCAACGTTGACTTTGCTCCTCCTCCGTCCGATGGAGGGAGGTTTGCTCCATAGCTAGCCCACGCCTAGCAGCCTCTAGCACTGGGGTGAAAAAGAATGTACAGTAATTCGTTTAAGCGTAAACCTTTGATCATTGTGAAAAATTCA